>JAGDQP010061340.1:0-12058 GCA_022664845.1 Lepisma saccharinum
TATCTGCATTTTAGGTCTTCATCCACGCATTAAATCAAAAGAGCGGAATATTCAATCTTCTTAGAGCGGAATTTTAAATAGAAAAGAAAGGTTTTCAACGAAAAGCTTTCGCTTTGCATTGAAAATGTTATTGTCTAGATGGAATTCCAATGCTTTTGGATGAAATTTATTCTTCAAACTTGAGAGATTTCTCATCTTTCTAGAGTGGTTTATTTATAATTCTTTTAGAGTAATTCACAGGTACTTGCAAAGTTTGTTCTCCGACATTTGTTTCTGTGAAGGTTACGTAATGTCTGTGAAATTTATCGTATTGCATTTAGTTAAGAAACGACAATAGAAAACCTAAAAATTTTCTCGACAAATATATATACCAGAAGACATTAGGAGTAAGATATGTACAAGAAATCTTTGAACATTGTTCTCAAGTACCTGACGAGACGAAAGGAACGATTTCGAAGGCGCACTCCCGCACTTGGTCAGCTAGCTGAGGAGATAAGGCATTGGTTATTTGGCCGGAAGGTACCGGGTTTAAGATCCACCGAGACTTCTTTTGTTAGTCTTTTCCATTCATAAGTACATTACTTTTCTTTCTTACAACTTATGAATATGTGCTCCCTATTGCATCTTTTTACATTTTCAACATTTTATTGCGTCTTCTCATGTTCAGAAAATGAAAAATTTACTTGAATAGGTGGAAATTCACCTAAAAAGTAATGTGACTATGTTCCCATCGAAATGAACTACCATAGATCTCGTCTGTTTTCAAGCGGAAATTTCTCATATTTTTTCCAATTAAAATCAACTCATCAAATCAATCAGAGTGGTATTTCATCTTTTCGCTCTCAAAAAGATGAAATATTTCACTCAAACCGAGCAGAATTCCACTCTTTGAATTTAGTGTGTAGGATGGTATTCACACATCCTACAGAGATGCGTACTGTGGAGGGATCTCTTCTACGGTCAGTCGCCGGTCCCTCTTAAACCTTTATTCCCCTGGCACAATCTTGTTGGCCGACCGTCTGGTGCGTGACTGAGTCCCTTCGGTTTGCTTTCAAATCACATTCGTCTTCTTTGAACTGTCGCACACAAGAACGAACACTTTTGACATCCATATTGTGAACGACTCAAGGAGCTATTGCTTTAAGTTAAGTATTTTGTTCGTAAACTGAGTTTAGGAAGACCTAACACCATGTGAACGGCTTCCTCCAGGTCTACAAAGAATACCTGGAATATCTGTGAAATATGCGGTCGATGGAACGTTAAATTTTTAGCGAGAGGTTTTAATTTGACGTTCATTGAATATTGTTTGATGTGAAATATGTGGTGAACTCTGAGAGCTCATTTCAGACGTTAGCTGTATTTGTCAGATAGTAGAGTCTTAATTTGGGTTTTAGGGTAATGAAGCTAAGCTAAACATGAGAACTGCTTGGATACAAAAGGGATTTGTTACCGAGTTAATTGAACGTAACATGATTATATTTTAACAAGCCACACTTATTGACGTGGACAAAGTAAACGAATTCTAACGAAGTTGTTTAACTTTGAGCAATTATTATTTGGGAGGTGACACTCAAATAGCCTAGCCTACGTCAGACGCATGAAATCGCAGTATAAGACAGATCCCAATTCATACCTGGAAGTTTGTTGAAGTTAAGAAGATTCTGAGTTGAACAGCCTTTGAATTTCTCAGAGCAAAAATAATAAGATGATCAAAAATAATAGAAAAAGTATCTTCCTTCTTCGAGCAGTCTGGGTTATAGTTGACGCTCTGGCTCTTGATGTCGAACAGGCGGCCCTTGATGTCGAACAGGCGGCTCTTGATGTTAAACAGCGGCCATAGACGATTGCCAATCGGTCTTATATAGAGATTTGTGTTCTTCCGGTATTGATGTAAGTGTGTATGTGTAGTGGGGTCTGACGTTGAACTTTATGTAGGTCGAAAGGCTATGTTCTCATCATAAAGGTATAGCTATTTGCTCAAAGGTGAATAACTTCTCGATTGACGTCATGGATTGCATTATATTGCATCAGTGTTCTTTAGTTGTTACTCTGTTCCATCTTCATCGAAACATGGATTTCCATTCCACAGAACAATTTACAATAAATATATATAAATGTATTAAATTCTAATTTTTCCAATTATTTTTAATTTTATGATTAAATTTAATTTTATCAATTGCTCAGGGAGTTCACAATATGACACCATCATCACATGTCTCACTCAACTGACGATGATTTTCGATGGGTTTCATCCCACGCAAATGGACATAACGTATAATAACACACTGTTCTTTGAACGTGAACGCCGTCATCTTTAATATCAAATAATTTTGCTGCGAGAATTCCCCAAGAGTATTCCATGAGTCGGTCGGTGCTATCCTTTCCTTCACTCAACATCAAGTAGGACTGCGTGTTTTAAAATATTTTTCATATTTCTGCTGCTTCCATCCCTTAAAAAAGGAGACCTGAGAACTTGAATCCACCTTATATAGGGTGATTAAAAATGATTCAATGGGTTTAAGTGAGTTTATTAAAAAAGATGAATATACACAGTGAATCAACATACCTCAAAAGAATAAAAAACTGTCCAAGTTTTAACGCGTAATTTCTCATAATGTAACTTTTACGACTAGCGACAGATGGCAGCAGCATCAAAAATGCTCTATGTTGCTTCCTTTGGTCACTTAGGGCTGATTTTCAAACACGGTTGCGATTTGGGTAATGGACATTTCCGTTTTCCCCGTCCTCATATATTTTACAATGTGTTTGTGTATATCAGATTAAATAATATATAATGTTTTTGAAATTTCAGCGCTACGGTTTTCCGTTACGTAGAAATATAGCATGAAATACTGAGAATTCAATCTCCTACGTCATACAACGAAAATCATCCTCTGATTGGGTTGACGTAATCAATCTGTATTATTTCCGTAGCTATATGCTTCTCCCTATGTTACGTTCCTTATTCAGAAGTTTGAAGACGAAAAAACAAAAACGAGACTAAACATTCACATTATCACTTAACGAAATAATTAATGTACAAATCTGCAGAACACACTTCAATAAGTTAAAACACCAAAACATGTTTTTAATAACAGAAATTGCTCGAAACAATGACATGGGGCAGTATTTTCTTGCAGTGCTCTTCTTATCGCTGGTTTGTATCAGTCTTGATGTCTTGGCAATTTAGTACAATTGGTTGGTGCATGCAACTTGTAACTTTTATGCTTTCACCTAAGGCTGTTCGAATCCTATCAAAGATCGTGTTTTATTTTACTTCACGGAACGCAAGAGTAACTTCAATGTAAATGTTTCAATTTACGTTTTTGTTTCTAACATGCTTATTATTATTTTTTTTAAATGACATATTAAAAGTATTCAATATATTCACGGGCTACAAGTAGTATGATAAATTGTTAACAGATGGCAATACCTAACGAGCACTATTAATTCATGTGCTTTTAAGTTCTTCAAAAACGCTTCAGTAGCATTCATTAAAAAGTATACAATTGTCGAATGTAAAAACCCACATTTTTTTACAGAAAAAATAGGTAATTCTTTTTAAGTACAAGAGTTCTAAAGAGCATTATTAGAAAAAGAGCATTATTAGAAGCTATCTTATGATTTAATAATGAAAAAAGAGCTGATATAAATTAGTGTTGAAGCTACCAAACGATATCAATATCTTAAAGAAGTATTAAAAGTAAAAATCAATTTTAAATGAATAAAACGAACTAAATGACGTGTTAAGGCATACAGAAACGCTATTCACCACTTATACTATTTGTTGCGATCCATTTTTGCTATCTCTTGTTAACAATAATTAATCAAATACCATCTGTATGTTAATGACAAGCAGTCGGCAGACTGATTACGTCATAACATGGTGGCGATCGATTAAGCGCAAGGCTGAGACTGTTTTGAAGCAAGTCTTTATAACTCTTGATAAAATCATCACAGAAAGAGAAGAAAATGTTTTCCGTAGTCTACTTTAACAGAAGAATTTTTTATTACAATAAAAAAATTCTACCGGAAATGTCCATTGTAACAAGTGTGTCACCACGTAATAAAAGTACACCACGAAACACCATATGTTTCAATTGGCTATTTACCTAAATCGCAAGCAAAGCAAGCAACGCAAGCTTTCTTGAAAATGTGCCCTTAACACACACCTAAGGGACCATAAACCGTTGATTGCAACACTGCGGCATAAACATCCACTTTTGGGGAGTTGCGTTCATACTGCACTGTTAAATGTGGTTGTTGTATGCCTCAAATGCGAATGCTGTCTTCGGAATGCACGTTGAACTGTAACAACGGATGACAATATTCCAAGACACAAAACACTTTTTGCTGTCCAGACGCCATTTTCACAACTGCTGCCATCTGTTGCTAGTCGTGAAAGTTACATGTATGAGAAATTACTCGTCAAAACTTGGACAGTTTCTGAATCTTTTGTGGCATGTTGTTTCGCTGTAAGTCTTTTTTAATAACCTCACGAAACCCGATGAATCATTTGTAATCACCCTGCAGTAAAACTAAACATCGGTTTATAAAAGTACTATGACTTTAATTCAAATTCAAGTTAATATGTATAAAACTGGGTCAATTACATGAAACATAAGTTAATTAAAGATATTTGCATAAAATATAACAATTCCATTAGGTAATTAAATTAAAAAATTGATATTCAACCAATAAAAACATTAAAAGAAACAGGGACCATCAGAAACCTTTGTCCTCTATTTCTAGCTTTTGAGATTGCTTCGTGAAGTATTTCCTCTAATTCCTAATGTTGTTCCCGTAGAACGAAATGCTACAATTCTCCATTTATGTTACATTGTACTTTGTTAAATAACTTAGTGAACAAATCTAAGATTTTTAACAAAGTCGCTGTACTTGATAGAGATACAAAAACAAGAAAAAATAATTGTAATCTTTTCAAGTAGAAAGAAACACCGTGGGACCTCTATTATTTCCACTTAAGAACACGGGTTCAGAATTAAGTGTTATTTCTTAAATAGCTCTTACTCAATCCCTTTGGTTTCTCTTTAACGTGCTTTGGCCAACGCAAAAGGCAAGAACAGATTTTATGTTGATTCGGTTTATTCATGTTTTCCTTTCTTCGGCGAACTTCGGACATGCGTACTATACATGGGCTAATTCCAATGTCAAGCAATTTGTTTCACGTTCCAGACTATTAAACATCTGTCAGCCTGGATTATTCCCTGTATCTTTTCTCCTAAAGTAATTTAAGGCAAACTGTGAAAGAGAAAGCAAAACCGGCTGTTGTTGCGTAACAAATATGATAACTTATCCTTAATATGGCTAATCAAGTGCAAACATGATGTAACGTTAAAGTTCTTGACAATATATATTATTCACTGCAATGATCTTGCTTCAAAAAATAAATACCAATTAAGGCGACGTCTAAAGAAAACAACGTAGCGAAGCCGCAAAAATATTCTAATCTCTCCTACATAACTGCATTCTTTCTGCTGATATTTTCCAAAGTCCAGTATTCTTAAGATTTGTAGACATCAAAGGAGTAAATTCCCTAATTAGTTACATGGCCGATTTAGGTAACTAAAGTAAGCCCAATCGCTGAAACTAAATGACATTAATGTTCAACACATCAGTAGAAATAGGTATAGCTATGGACAAAAGTTTTGACGCATGTCTATAGCTAATATTTATTTTCTAACAAATATAAATATTACAACATCGTATAAAATCACTGACTTGCAAGAATAAGCAGAATTGCATAATGCATTTGTGTAAAAAATATTGTCCACGTATGCAGCCAAACAAGGGTGATATAAAATGAAATAATATTTAGCGTCGATAAATTTCTAAGTCCAAAAATCGCACCAAGTTGTAAAGTTCCCTTACTTTTCAAGCAAAGGGATTTTTCTTTGTAACCCAACGGGAATTTTTAATTCTAGGTATCGTTCATAGACGTCACACGTATTTCTAAAGTTGGTTGTGCAGAGTAAAGTAATAGAAATGCGTCCATTAATGACAAATTATTTAAAATTAAGGGCCATATGCAGAGTCGTTTCGCGGGCTACCCAACGGACACTTGACAGTTTGTTAATGCACAGTGTTCCAACGGGGATGAAATAGTCCTGTAGCCTTGGCTGGCCCGTTAAATACTCGCAAGCTTAAAGAAGTAAAACAAAGAACAGAAAGTATGTAGACATCATTAGATGATGTGATGGTAATATACTTATGTGCATAATACACTTCAATAAATTTAAACTTTAAAAACGTGTTTGAAATAACCGAATTTACTATGATCATATCATTGTTTTATTTAAACACTTTACACTGCTGACGTTGTGGCGTAATCGGATGAAGCGCGCTACTTTAAATTTTTTTATACTTTTAACGCAGGTGGTACGAACCCCAATGGGAGAGAGATTATCTTCTTCATTTTCACGAAACGCAATAGTAACGTAATAATAATAGTTTTGATAGTTTAATTTAAGACTTTTAATTTACATTTTATTTTCTGTGGTAGCGAAGCTATGGAAAAAGATCTTATTACACCGCTCAGTTCGTTAATCTGTCCATGTGTGAAAATGAAATCTTAGGAACCACAAGATGTAGAAATGTGTTGTTGCATAGGTATTGGTTAGACTCGCTCAGAGCCGCAGGAACTGTTTTGATTTTTGCAGTTGTTTATTGTTGCCGACCTATTTTCTAAAAATTCAATTGTTCCAATTTTCATTTTGTTAGACCTATCTGCACCAAACTTGGCATAAATATCATTGGATAAAATATGAAAATTCTGAGGGTTTCACTGTCCCGAAGCATCCAAGTTATCAGTGTTATCAGTCTATTTCCTATAAAATTCATTTGTCAAATTGCTTCTATTATGTTAGACATAGCAACATCAAATTTGCCATGAATAAATATTATTCGACATAATAGAAAAATACTGTTGGTGTTCCCTGTCCCCAAACACTCCGTTGTCAGTATTGCCAAGCCGCGTTTAAAAATATATAATATAAAACACAAAATATAGAGATGTGGTTGCTTTATCGTTGAAGCGATCTTGGCTTGATATTGTAATAACTTTCACTGCTCTATATCATCGTAATTAGACAGAATATGAAAGCTCGGACGAAAGTTTTGAGGAGTATCTCCTAGAACTTCCCGAAAAATGTTAAACTGGTATGATAGTTGAAACGGTTGTAAAATGATGTTAAATGAGCCGTAAAACCAATTACATTTATTGAAGTTCAAAATATCTAAGAGCAGGAGCTTTTCAACCAGCGCCCACCGAAATTATTTTACCGGTAGATCAGAGCGTTTGACTGAAGATCGGGTGACTAGGGTTCAAATCCCGGCCAGGACGCTGTAGACTTTCCCCATGTCTGGCGCTATGAGGTGCAGTCTCTCACATTGAGTACCAAAGTGTCCTTATTGCGAAAGGAAAGATTACCCATTGTTCTAACACTTCAGAATTTGAAAAGTGAGGAAAAATGTTTTCCATAATACCTGAGAGTAAATTGTGTTTGAAATTAAACGCTACGCTATTGTTTTTTTTCCCCACTGGAATTTTGCAAGCAAGAAGGACGCTAAACGGAAGGGGGGATGCTGAGACCACAGAATCTACCTTAGCTCCCTAATTCTAACAGTACTCTTTATTTCATACAAATGTCATTACTTAAGTCAAGCCCCCAACTTTTTCAAATGAAATAGTGTAGACCTCGAGCTTTCTATCTTGGGGCTGTATCAGGGATTCCACCAGGATTTTCAGTTTGGGGAGGTATAAAGTCAAAATTGGAAGGGTGTAAATGGAGTTTTTCACGGTTTCTACTGATTTTTGGTTATATCAATTTCAATGATGGGGAATACTCGAGCATTTTGGGGAGTGCCACCCCCACGGAGAGTTCTGGCAGAATCACTGGCCGTCAATGACGACCGAACGAAGCCCTGTTATAAAAGTTAAGATATTAATTAAGAGGGCTCCTCGCTCCAGTCCCCCCATTTTTTTCAAAATATTTCAAATACTAACAAGGAAGGGTACCCAGGTGTAACACGCCGATTGTGATAAGATTGCACAGACATAGAGAACATTGAAAAAGAAGCGACACGTATTTTTTTATATCGGCCAACAACCGCATTGAAAGGGTCAAATAGGGGCATAAACATGGGGTCAGAATGAGATTGCGTGGAATATTGCGAGAACGAGAAGAGATATCGGAAAACGTTAAATGTACGAAATACTACCCATAGTCGACGCAAAGCAATGAGTTAGGACGCATCCATGCGAAGAAAGCAGAACATCCAGAAATGGACCAATCACACATTTCCGGATTTCCAACATTGCCACAATGTGCTACGGAAATGAGCGAAGAGGGTGGCAAGAAGCAGGAAGAAAGAAGAAACGAAAACGGAAAATACGTATTTTTGTTTTGGGTGCATACTTCACCGGAATGCAAAAGAGACGCAGATTCATCTCAATGCATGAAGATGGGAGAACACTCGGGAAGGATGCAAACGCCGTGCGTAGAGGCAGCCAGCGAGACAGTACTGCACAGTGGGTGGCATATATCGCGTAATAGGAACAACGATGAGATGCATGCTCGAAACAAAAATGTGTGTGGACAGTAGTAACACAAAAACAAAAATGCATTACACAGTAGAATGTAATAACAGGTGGTCCACATATGTAAGATAAACAGCAACAGTAATATCAGTACCGCGCATGAGTATCAACATGAGTACTACGAAAGTACGCGTACATATGTACGTACAACATAACAGTGTGCAGGGGTGTATGCTGGAAACAAGTCGCTCCTTCCTGATAAGTAGCACAAAAATGATATTTCAGCAAGAAATCTTCCAAACAAAAATAGCGTTGTCACCACGAACACTTGATGATGGATGGGTTCTGGCACTTTGCTGCGCAGACCAATGACGTCAACTGATGAAAACAAAACTCCACTGGATTTGGAGAGTACTCTGGTCGTGTTGAAAGATATCCAGAATGAACCACGCGTATTAGAATACACGTATGTACCGTGGAGACGACAGTTGATTATGCACAAGAAGTGTCAGGATATTGTCTCTGATGTGTAGATTGATGTTGAGTTGCTGAAGGCGTACCGTATCAGATACTTTGCGTACGAAATTCTTCCAAACTCTGACATCATACACGTCCAGAGGTTGTAGTAACCCAGTTGTGTGCGTAGGTATTGTTATAATGTTGCACTGTCTGTCCAGTGGCATTATTGTTGCCAAGTCGGCTCGATCATAACCCGTCCACGAGTCGACTAACAGTATCGTTTGCTCATTGACCTGTGGAAGGAACACCGACTGGAACCTCGTCTTAGTGATTTATTATGTCACTTTTCCAGACTATGATGCACAAATGTATACGTTTTGTGGGCGGAACATTGTTTGTTGAATCCGTGTTGAATCCATGAAGCTCTTTCGAGACTACGAGCATGGGCGACAGCAACTTTCCACTGGCAGATATAACAGGCTGTATTGTGTAGCTATGTGTGATGGCAAGTAGAGATTGTATTGTTGCTGTGATATGCTTCTCGCCTCGCAGAGCCAGACAGCGTCCAGAGTGAAATTCCAACGTCAACCTGCTCTTTCTTTTCCTACAGTACCTGCACGAGCCATGCTGTAATACGTCATCTGACCTTGCAATCCTTTATCTATGAGTTCTTTCTACAACTCAACTTGATGTTTTGTGGTGGACAAACACCGTGTACGTGGGTTTTCTCGAGGTCCTCCCGTTTCCTCCCACTTTCTTCACTTCACCAATTCATCCCATCATACATACGGCCTAAGCCGTAGTTGCCTAAAGGCCTTAAAATAAATTCAAATTAAAAATTCAACTTGATGTTCTGATATATATGTAACCCACTGCGCTGTACTGTCTCGCTGGCTGCCTCTACGCACGGCGTTTGCATCCTTCCCGAGTGTTCTCCCATCTTCGTGCATTGAGATGAATCTGTGTCTCTTTCGCATACGGGCGAAGTATGCACCCAAAGCAAAAACACGTATTTTCCGTTTTCGTTTCTTCTTTCTTCCTGCTTCTTGCCACCCTCTACTCTCATTTCCGTAGCACATTGTGGCAATGTTGGAAATCCGGAAATGTGTGATTGGTCCATTTCTGGATGTTCTGCTTTCTTCGCATGGGTGCGTCCTAACTCATTGCTTTGCGTCGACTATGGGTATTTCGTACATTTAACGTTTTCCGATATCTCTTCTCGTTCTCGCAATATTCCACGCAACCTCATTTTGACCCCATGTTTATGCCCCTATTTGACCCTTTCAATGCGGTTGTTGGCCGATATAAAAAAAAATACGTGTCGCTTCTTTTTCAATGTTCTCTATGTCTGTGCAATCTTATCACAATCGGCGTGTTACACCTGGGTACCCTTCCTTGTAAGAGTACTATCAAAAATATAATATCATAGCGCCCTAGAACATACATATTACTATGAAATGCAAAGGACAGCGATCGAAATCTTGTCGATTGATGAGTGCTCAGACTTCAATTAATAATGACGTCATAATCTTTGAAAACATATCACTCGTCAATGGACACACTCTAGAGATCGCTGTCCATTGCATTCCATAGTGCGCTATGAATTTATATTTTTGATAGTACTCTTACTTTTTATATATTTTGAAAACTGTTAAAAATGGGAGAGTTGGAGCGAGGAGCTCTCTTAAGTAATGCTCTATTGCAATAATTTCATATCCCTTCCAAGGATTACGCCAGGATTTTCAGGTTTTTCTTTTCGGGGTCATACTGCATTACTTAATTAATATCATAAAATTAATATCTCATTATAACTTTTAAAATAGGGCTTCGTTTGCTCGTCATTGACGGCCAGTGATTCTGCCAGAACCCCCGTGGTGGAATCCCCCAAAATTCTCAAGATCAGCTCGAACTTTAAAATTTTGCCGTCAAAAGCTGATAGATGCCGTTGAAACTCTACGAAAACCTTCCCAATTTTAAGCTTACAACCCCCAAATTCAGATCATATTCTATTTATAAGGTTGTAAAATTGTTAATCTCGTATTTATTTATCAGATTAAAATCCCCAATCCTCACTGAGGTTTCCACTGAGGTTTCCAGGGTTTACCTCAGTTTCACCTGGCGAACGCAGAGATGGAACCTTAAATAATGCCCTGAACCTTCACCATCCTCTACCTACCCCACCTCGTCCTGAGCCAAGGATACCGAAAGAAAATAAACAAATTCAAAAAATAAAAGTCAGATTAAAAATTACAGAGGTGGATAGATTTATTTAGCTCTGAACTGGGCTAATTCCTAATTATATTTGTATGCTATCGCCAAAATGTGACAAGTGTGTTTCTTCGAAAGCATTGAATAAATGAATGCCTACATCTTGTACTAAATAAATAAACTACATGCTAATACAAACATCACTACCAATGCATCTATTTTACTGCCATCTTTTAATCAATGTATAAACTACATGATTTGCGACTTTTTTTTCAGTTCAAATTTGAGTATATTGTAATAAGCACGTGGTTTATAAATTGTTTTACCCCTAAATGTAAAATAGAAGTAGATAGTCATCCCTGATCTTTGAAAAATAACGAATTTCTCATGGTCAATTTATCAAAGCTAATAAACAGACATCATAAATAATATAATTGAAATATGTAATCAAATTTACTTTAAAACCTATACCTACAATCAAGTACTCCATATTGTTCTCCCAGTAGTAAAATGATTTGATAAAGACAGAAATTAAATATTGGTTGAGTGCAAAATGTCTACCCATTTTGACATCTCACAGTTTAGCGGAATACTGACCTCATAAATGGTGCTGTCAGTGCATGAATCGATAGTCACGTAATCTGGGAAACATCAAAACAGGCACATACAGCTAGTGTAGACGAGCAGACAGGGACGAAATGAAGACCGACAAAGAGAACATCACACATTGTTTACGTTTTGAGTTCGATAAAGGCAATAATGCAGCCGCAGCCTGCCACAACACTCGCCAAGTGCATGATTAAGATGCAGTTGACCTTAGCACATGTCGTC
>JAGDQP010061342.1:0-12057 GCA_022664845.1 Lepisma saccharinum
AAATCTGCTCCAAACTGGTTTCGAGAAACCTCACGCAGGAGCAAAGGGACAGGTGCGTTGATTCTTTGGACTCGATTGCAAATGATCCCCATTTTCTGGAACGTATCATTACGGCTGACGAGATTTGAGTGTTCCAATACGACCCGGAAACTAAGCGCCAGAGCATGGAATGGTACACTCCAAGTTTTCCAAGTCCCAAAAAAGCCAGAATGACCAAATCAAAAATCAAATACATGCTGATTTGCTTCTTTGATAGCCAGAGAATCGTTCACAGAGGTTCTGGAAAGACTGCGGAAAAGGGCCCTGCGTGTGCGACCAAACATCAAAGTGAACTGGGTGTTGCATCAAGACAATGAGCCTTGTCACACAGCAATTTTAGTAAACACTTTTTTGGTTAGTAAGAACATTCCTGTCGCTCCTCAGCCTCCCTATTCGCCCGACTTGAGTCCTTGTGATTTCTTCTATTCTCTAGATTGAAAACACGCTTGAAGGGACGTCAGTTTGGGGACGTGGACAGCACTCAAAAGGCTGAAACCGACCAGATGAAGGCTATTCCAGTATTCACGTTCCAGTACTGCTATGAGGAGTGGAAGAACAGTCTCCAGCGCTGTGTGGCTTCCCAAGGCAATTACTTTAAAGGAGACAATGTAAGTTCGTGGAATAAAACAGGTTAAAAAATCAGTCTCATTACTTTATTTACACACCTCGTACATACTTATAATTATTCTTAAGGCAAACAACATATCTTATTAGTTGGGTTTATCTGTTTAGACTTGAACAAGTGTTTTGTAGTGCTTTCTAATGGCAAATTTAAAGGTGAAACTGTATATACATAGCTTTAGTTCTACTTAAAAGTATTTAAATAATGTTATAAGCTACAAGTTAAATTTCAGAATAAAATTATTTGCAAGTTTGGGGCAAAAGTCCGAATTAGCATTCTTGCCCCACAAAAAATTCAGACCTTTACTCCACTCGCACATGTTTCATTCACAATGAGATGCTGGCGCCATAGCTGATACGGTGAAACGGAAAGGCCAAGAAGTAGTAGGTATGAATCCCTATGCTAAATTGAGTTGGGAGTTACCCTGAGTGTAAAAGTTTGGCCATCATCGCAGATTCATTCTTTGGGTCATATACACAAACAATAGAGGAGGGGGAGGGCAAGCTGACGTTCCAGTAGATCGAAAGTTATGACGTCATCAACATGGCCGCCCGTAGAATTTCCAATAGAATTTTTAAACGCTTATAACTTTTCACAGAATAGAGATAAAACCGCCGTGTTTTTTCCAAAGTAAAGTAAATTAACTGCAAATTATACACAATTAGTTGTAGTATCTGTATATGGTGCCATGTTTGAGATATGTTGAAGCAAACTTGAAAAAAGTATTTTTTGACACTCGTTTTTAATTTTAAATCTGAATAACTCGGTAATTATCAAGAATTCTAAAAATATTATAGTAACAAAAAATGTAGATCTTATTATGATCTATAAAACGGTACCAATATATTTTCTGTATCATTTCACATAAGGTAGTTATGTGATTTTTTATATGAGACATGGTGTGGCGGCTTCGTAGCTGTAATTTATAGGTATGTTATACTTGTATCATTAAATAAGAGTTAAAGATGCTCCACCACAGCAAATTTAGTCTTTAGGCCACCTAGTTAATAATATAGGGTGGGAGAAGTGACATTCTAATATACCGAAACTTATGACGTCATCAATATGGCTGGCCGTAAATATTCTAGTAAAATATTTAAAACCACAGAAAGAAGATAGAATCGTATTCTTTACACCAAAGTAAAGCAAATTAATTGCACATTATAGAAAATGAATGGAAATATTATTTTTCATTTCTGAGGAAACTAAGTTTAGTTTTCTTTTGCACTACAACGTTAGTGATCTACGTTTATGATCTGGCAACGCCACACCACGTCGGTCAGCAGAACAGATGGGCGGCAAAAAGTTTGCCCGGTTGTTATATGGAAGAGCATCAAACTATAGTCTTCAGCGTGGTTTAGTGATTCATTTATGTGTTCTGCGATCTGATTTTTAACATGGTAAGATAGATGCTTTTTATATCTCCGTAATTTGATGTATGTATTTGTGTACATTGCGTGTCCTGGATTAATCTGATGTAATTTCAATCATTGACATATTTATTGCGTTCTTAGCTTGCATTGCTTCCTTTGTTCCGTGCTAGGTACCAGAATCTTATTATTTGAGATGTATTTGTGACTATTGATATATTTCTGTTTAATGGGATTATTGTTATTCTTTTATATCGCTCTGTCTGCGTAGTGGGATGGCTAAGATTTTTCTTCATGTAGTAAGTACGTCAGTAGATAACTAAAGTTACCATCATCGAGAAAATTGTTACGAAGCGAAGATAGCTATAAGGAATATTTCTTAATCTATGGCTATACTGTCAGTAAAATCAAAACGATTGTGCTGTCATCTGTTGACAGAAGGTTAGGGGCAAGCTTAAATTGCATTACAAATGCTCATTTAATTTTTATTTATTATAACTGAATTAGAATCAATCTTCATTATATTTAACTATGTGAACTAACTCTGATTTCATTTAGTACAGCCCGGAAGTTGATTTGTGCAGAATACTAGACTGAAATTAAATTTCTTCTAGTAAGCAAGTAAGCAGAAACTTTGTGTTTATATTCCCTTTCCTTTCATAGATGAAATGAACCATGTGTCACTAGGGTCGCTAGGATCACAAGTATAGGCGAAAGTACCTCAGTATCTGTACGTTACTTTTACGATCTTACTAGTGTCTTTAGAATGTATCGAAGTTGCCATCTAAATGAAGTTTTAACCACATCTTCTACAATGAAAAAGGGAGCGCAAAGAGATATGTTTCTTGGGTGAGTGGTAAAACCGACAGATTGATGATCGTTGTTCTTATCAATAAGGATAAAACATTAATAAATGTAGATTTTTATTTTCACTACCACTGGCAATCTTGGTGTTTCCGAAAATAGAAATATTATGTTAGAAGCAAATATCCAGGAATTTATTTTATGGAATGTCAAGAATTTTTGGGAAGGGTTCAAATTCAGTATGAATTTAAATTATATATAAAATGTTTAAAATTTCGCCTAAAATTATATTTAACTCACAAAATTACGATGGGGTTACTTCTTCGATCCCAGAAACCACAGAAGAGAAAGGCTGAGTCGCCGCATTCATGTTCAAGTGAGAGTGTTTTATTGAAAGTGCATCCCAAACCCTACGGACAATTAGGAGCAGAAGGAGAATACTTACAAAAACTTTAGATTTATGCATGTTTTCCATGAAACAAGAAACCAGAAAAAAGTGTTCTGCATCTTTTCAGAAATTAGAGATTACAAAACAGCTTAGAGAAAAAGCAGTAGTGTTGAAGCATGATATCGCGTTATTGCAACTTTCCTCGGTTGATGTCGTAGTTAACGAATTCAAGTATCACACAAATTGCTTTATTAGCTTTAATCGTCGTTCTGAACAATTTCGAGCGACAAAGGATGATTGCGAATCTAATGATACTATTGAGCAAAGTAAGTTAGTGCAAGAAGTTCTTGGTATTGTAGAAGAAGATCTTATTGCTGGCAGAAGATACTTTCCCCTTAAGGTTCTTTATGATGAAATGAGTAGAAGGGCTGAAGAAAATAGCGTACCCTTGATGAATCGTACTAGGCTGAAAACTGCAATTTTACAACGTTTTCCTTTAATTCTTAAACAAGAAGTAGGTTTTCGAAACGAGATAGTTCTAGTATGCACTGAAGTAATGAAGGACATAGTTTCAACATCTGTGGTGTCCACATCTCTATCAGAAAACTATCGTATTCTTTCAAAAACTGCTCTCATTTGCCGACGCGAAATGTTAAAAATAAGCTACGATTTTCAAAAGACGGATTTCCTCCTGACTGCCAGAAAAAGGCTGTTTCCGATCATCTTAAATTTCTTATCGGTTTTATAATGCATGGGCCCTCGTATGAGGGTCACATGGAAAATGAACAGAATACCCTCTCTTTGTCTCAACTCATCACCTACAATACACAGATGCGCCGAACACAAGAAACTCCTTTGCCTATATATCTTGGCCTTCTCATTCACTCAAAGTTCAAAAGTTCTTATCTGGTAAATGAATTACATCGCCTGGGACTTTCAGTGAACTACAATAGTGTAAAGTATCTGGAGCCAAAAGTGGATGATTCTGTGCTACAACAGTTCAACACTGAGAGTGTGGTATGTCCCACAGAAATGCGTTATGGTCTCTTTACTGTTGCAGCTGTTGATAACATCGACCATAATCCATCCTCTAGAACTTCGAAAGATTCTTTTCATGGAAGTGCAATATCACTTTTCCAAGCAAGGTACAATGAGAATGACGGCGTTAAGAGACACTTTCCTCTCATGGCTCGTGGTCCAAAGAATCTAAGGCTCTCAGATGAATTTACAACCTTGCCCCAACTAGCTGAAGGATGTTTGAAGTCTGCTCCAGCAATGTTAAAGAAAGAAATAATGGAAACCGAATGTAGTACTCTTTCTCAGGAGATACAAAAAGAGGAAGAATGGGCTAAGTATGCTATCTCACAACTTGATAACTATACAGAAGTCGAACAATTAAGTGCTGGAGTTACTTGGTCAGCCTATCATAAGAAATTAGTAACGAAGGTGCAGCAAAACATTAGTGGATTGTTCCCTTTATTTAAAGAATCGTTTAGTGATCCACGAATGATTCTTCACGCAATGGAGTTGGTTAAGAAAGCCATAAATCATTTAAATCCAGACCAGATACCCGTGATAACTGGGGATCAGCTAATTTATGGTATAATGAAGAGACTTCAGTAGAGCTATGATTTTCTGAAAGATATTGTGATCATGCTTCGAGGCTTTCATACAGAAAAACACAGTGCAAAGGCGATTGGAGATATCTTGCAGGGATCAGGATGGATTGAAGCTCTTGTCGAAGCTGGTTTAGCCTCTCAAGGAATCGCAGATGGTATTCTAAAGGCCGTACATGTCACAAAGGCTAGATACGCACTCAGATAACATACGTAGCACTCAAGCACTCCTCAATGAAGCTTACAAAGAAGTATCACCGGAAACTGAATTACTCGGACCACTTAGAAGTCGTGCTCTGCCACTATGGTATGCTCTCACTGGATGTGACTCAACTTCTTTAATAAGAGGAAAGTCGAAAATATGGCATTGAAAGCATGGAAGAGGAGCCCTGAGTCACTAACTGAAGCATTAATGAACATGATGGATAATCTTTTCACCCTTCTGGATTTTGACGCACCCGAATTCAAATCTATTGAACTGTTTTTTATTAATCTATATGGAAATCAGGAAGAAGACACCATCAACGGTTTAAGGAAAACAATATTCTGCCACAAAACCCAAAATCCAGAAAAATTGCCTAATACACAGAATGCTCTTCTGCATCATTGCAGGCGTTCTATTTACCAAGCAACTATTTGGACTTCTGCAAACATGGCCGAAATAACACTTCCCGATCTTTTCAGATATGGGTGAAAGAAAGAAGCAAATAGACTCCTACCAATATGGATTAACATTCCCATTGCTGCTAGTACCTGTCAGGAGATGGTGAAGTGTGGATGCTAGAAGAAGTGTTCAAAATCATGCGGCTGCACGAACAAATTATTCAATTGTACTGCACTTTGCAAGTGTTCATGTAAACATAAATGATTGGCCTTATCTTACAAAATGTGACAGTTATTACTTACTATTACAGTAGTTTGCTAACGTTGTAACGGGAAAGTAAAATTAAACGTAGTTTCTCCCAAAATGAAAAATGATGTCTCCATAATTAGCATGTCAGATATTTTAGATACAAATGATTACAATGCAAAACAGTATTGCTAACTGAAATATTATGAAACTTCATTCTGTAAAAATAAAATTTTGTCAACACTCGCATTTCTTATATAATTTTTAACTCCGAAAACAGTATCCAAAATTTTTAGATAACAGTATATAATAGAGATTCTAGACCATTACAAATTCATCTTGTATAATTCGCAATTGACTTGCTCTACTTTGGTGCAAAGAATACGATTCTATCTTCTTTCTGTGGGAAGTTATACGGTTTTAAATATTTTACTAGAATATTTACGGCCAGCCATATTGATGACGTCATAAGTTTCGGTATATTAGAATGTCACTTCTCCCACCTTATATTATTAACTAGGTGACCTAAAGACTAAATCTGCAGTGGTGGAGCATCTTTAACTCTTATTTAATGATACAAGTATAACATACCTATAAATTACAGCTACGAAGCCGCCACACCATGTCTCATATAAAATAACATAACTACCTTATATGAAATGATACAGAAAATATATTGGTACCGTTTTATAGATCATAATAAGATCTACATTTTTTGCTACTATAATATTTTTAGAATTCTTGATAATTACGGAGTTATTCAGATTTAAAATTAAAAACGAGTGTCAAAAAAATACTTTTTTCAAGTTTGCTTCAACATATCTCAAGCTGGCACCATATACAGATACTACAACTAATTGTGTATAATTTGCAGTTAATTTACTTTACTTTGGAATAAACACGGCGGTTTTATCTCTATTCTGTGAAAAGTTATAAGCGTTTAAAAATTCTATTGGAAATTCTACGGGCGACCATGTTGATGACGTCTAACTCTCGATCTACTGGAACGTCAGCTTGGCCCCCCCTCTATTGTTTGTGTATATGACCCAAAGAATGAATCTGCAGTGGTGGACAAACTTTTACATTCACGGTAACTCCCACTTAATGATTCATACCTACTAAAGTGTTTTAATAGAAAATAACGATAAAACAAGTCGCAACTTCTTCCACCGAAAGTAGCACTCTTTCCCATAAAACAAAAAAATTACATCAAAGTAAGACAAAACCTAACTTACCTCATCATATTTCCAAATTGCAGAGCACCACTTCATGAACATGGACAGTATATGTCCGCCATTAAACCTTCCTATAGCACAAGCAGTGTTGCACAGATCAAACAAACCAAAAAAAAGGACTTTTACCCCCGGACACTCTACTCAGTATGCAAATTATCCCTATAAACATTTATTTCCGGTATTTTCTTAATACGTATATGCACTTCAGTACGTTGTCATCGACTGCCACCCTAATTTATGCTATAAACTTAAAACATTGTACTGGTAAAATAAGGTAGAAAAGGCTACTTACATATCAGAATGCAAAGACAGGCGTACATGAGCTTCACAAACACAATAAAAATGTGGCAACATTTCCATGAAGGCGTGTTCACATGATATGATAGGAGACGGACAGAAAGGGTGGGTGCTAGCCTGCGGCCATGTTGCCAATTAAAGTCTGATAGAATAGTGGCCAGGTTAAGGTGGCGGAAAAGTAACTAAAGAAGCCAGAGGAAACACCAAATGGCGAAAAAAATGTGGAGGTAACTCGGAGTCGGTGATTGGCTTCCTAAAAAAAAGTTACGCAAACCGCTCCTTCATCGACCCACAGTGCGGTCGTTCAAAAAAAAAAGCTGGTCAAAAGTAAAAATATCAAGAAAATGATCTCAAAATCTGTACTAGTTTTTTTTTTTTTTGGGGGGGGGGGGTCGCGATTACGAATCTGAAGTCAGAGTTGCAAAATGACTCTTTATCCCCTATTGACAACCCTTATTTCGTGAAATTACCGTATACGCTTGCATAATGTCCTCACTTTTTTAATACTAAAATTGCGACGCCAAAATACGGGTGCGAACTTTACGAGGGTCGTTCAACAATCGTGAATTTTTTCGTCATTGATGCAGTTCGAACCTCCTATGTAATACGGGTACCTAACTGAATAAAAATCAAATGAAGACTACGGCAGTGTAACCAAATATGTGGCTGTTGAAAATCGAAAACAAAGGAAATTTTGATTTTTAGGTTGCGGGTCACCTTTTTCTTTAAAATTTTTACCTCTAGTAAAGTTCGGGTGCGGACATTACATGAAGAAAGCTTAAAACCTTATTTTACATGGGCCAGTCCAGTAACTTTTGTCTTCGGCCAGTCAAGATTCGACCTTTTACACCTAGTTAAAATCAACAAACATCCATGCCCGTCCGGGATTTCAAGTCGTGGGCCTAACGCCTTACCCAACTTGCACACGGTCCGATTTGCTTCAGACGTGTCGGAAGATTTTTTTGCATGAAGGAAATCGGAAAAGTAGTGGAGCATTGCTTCAAATGGAGCTTTGTACACGTTCAGACAAAGAGTTCTTCAGGTTTTTTGCCGAACAGCTGCCTGAAGACCCCACTGGGCTTTCCGATTGTCTGAAGGCGGATCTTGTTACAGTGGCAAAAGTAATGCGCCCTTGCACATCTTCAGACTTGTATCAGACAATGTCGGCCCGGTTTAAGGCTCAATCAAAGTGGTTTTCCCGCCTTTTTTCGTTTTACGTCAATTATTCAAATTTCAGCGGAGAAAAACAGAAATTAACTTTTACAGACCAACGATCGTTTCGTCTTTCAATAATGAGTAGAATTAGTTTTAATAAAATGTTGATAGTAAAATCAGGATTGTGTGCAGACACTTTTGGGACAGAATAATGTCTCAAAAGTGTCTGCACAAAATCCTGCAGTTACTACTAGCATTTAATAAATACTAATTGTACTCATCATTGAAGGAGGAAACGAAATTGGTCCGTGAGCTAATTTTTGTTTTATTGTACTGAAATTTTAATAATTGACGTAAAACGAAAAAGGCGGAAAAAGCTACTTGGATTGAGCCTTAAGTGTTTCCATCCCACTGTTTTATAATTAAATCTCCTGTTTCTTTGCATTACCTACTAGTTTATTGTTATTTTTCCCCCTTAAAATACAATAAACTTTCCTATTATTAAAAGAGAATACAAAAATCCATCGTGTATACCTCATAACGTAGAAATATTAACAGTTTATGTGTGATGCATAATGTTATAAGTGTTGATTTCCGTACTTGTCTCCCCAGCCTCTCATTCTTGCTTGCCTCTTGTTTCTACTTTTGTCACAAGACTTCCTTTTTTTTCGCTTGTGCAAGAAGCATGATTCATTGAATATTGAGGACTGCACGTACGTGATCTCGTGGAAGACAAAACAAAAACAGTCAGACTTGTAAACAAAATCTTATGTGGACAACAGCATACAAAAAGAATTCTCTCAGCATCTCAGAGTCATTTGTTTGCGATAGACAGTTTATCCAAACAAGTGCAACGATTGCTTTAACCAAACGAGTGAATTCTGTCTTCAGGTTTCCGTCCGACATGTCGGAAGCATGCGGATAATGTTGTTGATGAGAAATGGGAGGAGAGAGAGAGAGAAATATAGTTTATACAGTGTATTCCATAACTCATGTTCCTTTTTCTTTTCAATTTTGGATTTGGATGAATCCATGCTTTTCTCTGTAAATTTGCTAGCACGTGAGGATGGGGTGGGTGGATAAGAATTACAGATACATTGAGCGAACGTATCATTCTCTTTCGAAAACTACGAAACCGATTAAAAAAAAATAGAGTGGGTTTCCCTCCTGTTCCGTTCTAATTCATCCTTAATATTGTTTCTCCATAAGCAGAAAATCACTTTCACAGTTTTTGCTACGGTAGACAACGAAACGTTGACCCAATATTTATATAATTAACCGAATTCAAGGTTTACATACGTGCTACCAAACAACAGAGAAAAATATTGATTCTTCCCAAACTTGAAAAGGAACAGGAGTTATGGAACGCACTGCCTAGAACGAGAGAGAGAGCTAATTTAGAAAAAACGAGAGAGAGATAGCAGCACCCCAAGTAGCACGGACGGTTGGGCCAACTTTGGCAAATGGTTGGCCACAAAATTGGCCCAACGTTGGGCAGCACTGTTGGGGAACCGTGGATTTGGCCACTGCGCCAACCATAAACCAACCCACATTTCCCCAACATTGGGCCAACGATGCACTGAGAAGCAGTGTTGGGAGACCAACGAATAACCAACAATTTGCCAACGAAAAAAATACTTCGTGATTTTGCCAACCAAATGCCAACGGTCCTACGTTGGCCCTACACCTATCCAACAATTCGCCAAAGATAACCCAACCACATCCAAACGATTTCCCTACCGTTGGCCCAACGAAGAAACAACAACATGCCAACCATTTTTCTCGTGGTCCTGCTGCTCAGTAGAAGCATTCCAACGTACAAATGATCAATAGGCCTACTAATGCTTGGGAGGTGATTCTAGAGATCAAAAGGAAACAAAAATTTGACATTTTTATTCGGGGGGATCGTTTTGCTCGTAGAGTCCCTGTAAGGAAACCGAATTTGAATTTTATTTATGGCTTTTAGACCAATTTGGAATGTACCAAGCATGGGAATGGAAAGTGTGTGATATATAAAATAAAGTCGGAAATAAGGAACTATGGGTAACATCTCGGTATTCTTCACGCAGAACTCAGAAATAGGCCAGACACGCATAGGTTCTATATTCGACTTCATTTCTATATCCCACACACTTTCCCTTCCCATGCTAAAGCCAAATTGGTCTAAAATCTATTAATAAAATTCAAATTTGGTTTCATTACAGGGACTCTACCAGCAAAACGATCCCCCCGAATAAAAATGTCACATTTTTGTCTCGTTTTGATCTCTAGAATCCCCTCCCGAGCGTTGGCAATGATCTTTTGATACGCTCTGTCGTTGGAATGCTTCTACAGGGCAGCAGGAGCACGAGAAAAACGGTTTGCAAATAATAAATAGTTTCTTGTTTGCATTTTGAAACGAGCTTTTGATACACCCTATGTGAACCAGCTTTGTGTATAGAATGATGAATGGGTTTTACCTGACTATATTTGAAAATTGTAACTTCCTACGTAACAAGAAATAACATTTTACAACTATGCAGAAAATATATATACGCAGTCGAACTATGCTGGCTTTTTGCTGTTTTCGTGTGAAAAAAAAGGTGATTAAATTCGTGTTAAGATACCATAAATTACACATAACATACAATATTTCACATACATATTACGAATGTATAAGGGTTGAAAGAATGTTGTTTATGAAATATGAAATAAATGTAATACATTGCGATAAGGTGTTTATTTCTCATGTTATCTACGTGCAACAACGTAATATAACCATTGGGAATAGCCAATATATACCGTACACATACAGTTACTCATCCGCGGAGGTGAAAATTGTAATAGCATTGGAATGTTTTTGCTAATTACTATGACCATTTGATATTGGTTGCGAAAGGTCCTTGAATCCGAGTTGTAATTTTCATGCAAGGAATACAGGCTTTAAGAGAAAAAAATACACTAAATATGTAGAGACAAAAATATATTTTTTATTGTGTGAAAAACACAGTTACAAGAAGAAAATTAGATTATTGTATACAATATTCGTTAACAAGTATTGTAAATAACATTAGGGACACTTCACACTAGTGATATACATCTATATCTAGAAAACAGATACTCTATATATTAAAAAGCGTGCAAGCAACACGTAATTGGTACATTATTAAGAGTACAAGAGTAATAAGTACCCAGTCTGGAAACGTTTTCACATTACTGAAACACATTGCAAAATATATTGTATTTTGAAGCGATGAAGAGCATATAAGAAAAAAAGGAAACCCCGCAAGTGACACGACTTTGGGCTTTGTGGTGTACTAGTGCTACAAAACAGTCATTACAAACAGAGTTCCTCTACAAAAGACGAGTGTTAAGTCATAAGTAATGGCATTCCTCCACATGGGAATAGCACGAGAAATTCGGAAAGTGTATGGTATATGCTACCTAGTGCTGCCATCAGTAAAGACTGGATGTAAGAGGTCATCACATGGAAGAAGGAAAGCACAGGTAACTGGACCATATTGGTTTAATATAGCATACGCAAAAGTTACCGAAGACTATATACTTAGTAAAGGTTGAAAATTTCTCAGAATGCATGTCTCCCATGTGTTTATAAACGAGGAGACCGGTAATGTGATGCATTTTAAACCCTACCTATGTAGTTCTCTAGAACTTTTACTTATGCTAAACTAAACCAATGTG
>JAGDQP010061343.1:0-12057 GCA_022664845.1 Lepisma saccharinum
GTATTTTCGTGCTCTATACGTACCAGTGTACAAGTGCTGAAAGTTTCATTTGGTGCCCCTGTTTTATACCAAATCTTCATGTAGCTTTTACAAGCATTAGTGCCTCCATAATACTAACTCGTACTGCAGAAATTTTCAAACAATTGTCCATATTTCTGGTTATACTTTTCGGATTTAATTGATATTTTCTTTAAATTGAAGCCTAAGGTACACGCTATGTATTGTGTAAGGATATAGGTTTATCTAAAACCAATCGTTTCAAAGTAAAATATTAAATAAGAAAATATTTTAGGTTAAAATGAAACATTTTTACATTTACCTGAAAAATTATTAGATTTACGAAACTATTGCTCATATACACAAATGTAGCTAATTAAACTATCTTTAATTTAAGAAAATAATGATCGAAATCGGATAACTCGTAGCCGAGATATGTTGATTTTAATAAATAGCGTCTGCCGCCTTTTAGAACGGCCGCCATCTTGGATAGCTACATTTCTTGAATGTCTATCACATATTTTCGTGCTCTAGGCATGCCAGTGTACAGGTGCTGAAAGTTTTATCTGGTCCCCCCGTTTTACACCTAATCTTCATGTAGCTTCTACACGCATTAGTGTCTCCATAATGCTAACTCGTACTGCAGAAATTTTCAAACAATTGTCCATATCTCTAGTTATACTTGTCGGATTTAATTGATCTTTATTTTTATTAAAGCCTATGTTACACGCTATATTTTGTGTAAGGACATAGGTTTATCTAAAACAAGTCGTTTCAAAGTTAAATATTAAATAAGAAAATATTTTAGGCTAAAATTAAACTTTTTTACATTTAACTGAAAAACTATTAGATTTACGAAAATATTGCTAATAAACATAAATGTAGCCAATACAAATAGCTTTCATTTAAGAAAGGATGATCGAAATCGGATAACTCAGAGCCGAGATATGTTGATTTTAATAAATAATGTCGGCCACCATTTTGAATAGCCGCCATCTTGGATAGCTACCTTTTTGGAATGTCCATCACGTATTTTCGTGCTCTCTACATGTCAGTGTCCAAGTGCTGAAAGTTTCATCTGGTACCCCCATTTTATACCAACAACTTGTCTGGCACGAGGACTAATTGCAATTGTAATGAAAGAGCTGCTCACTGGTCGGTACAAGTAATGAATAAATAAGGAATATAGCCAAGAGCGCCCATGTTACGATTTTCGGGGTGGAGTTGAGACAAGGACAGCGGTTATACACATACTGCCTTCTTTTTTTGTTGTTGTTGTTTTGACTGACATGATCCCCACATTCTGTGCATTTTCTCCGGCTAGGGGAGGAGGGCGAGCGCCTCCTTACCTCCTAATGGGCGTCCTTGAACATGACCATGTAAACCATTGTCTTCAAAATACGCGCCGTACAATACCCCTGGAGCGAAGGAGAGGGGAAAGCTCACGTGATCAAAGCATCTTGCAAAACGAGTACAACTGCGCAGTTGTTTTCGTTTCTACTTACTCGTACTTTTTCAATTGGGGTTGTTTGCCTACTATATCACAACAAAACAAATACTCCTATCAAGCCACCCGCTGCACACTTGTTTACGTTCCTAATTACCCGTGCTTTTCAAAGTTGTCGGATATTCGTTAAGTGTACAACGTCCAAAATGCTTAATTTCCTAGACTCCTTCCAAGGTTCCTTCACTTGACTCCTTTAGTTTCTTAGCAAAAGGAAGGAAAGGAAGAAAGGAAAGGAGGCATTTAGAATTCGGCCATCTGTGTAAATGGTTGGGTTCTTTTCAATATGGCTAAAAAGGGAATTAAACCTTCAATGCAGATTACAGAATTTAAAGAAACGACATCTCTCCGTTTCCTTGAAAGTAAGGACCAACAAATACTTCAACAGGTGTTTCTTCCCCAGCAGATTATTCATAAGCTCGTCGAGGTAAAAGGCAGAAAATCGAAAACAAGACATCGCTCCACAGGGTGCTACAAAACAAACAGACAAACTACTAACAGAAATGAAGCTGCAAAGAGAGTGAAACGTGTTACAAGATATACGGGATGTGAAGCTTTTATGTACATCGAGTGCTTTGGTAACTCCCGCAAGGCACATTCCAGTTCCCAGTAATGAATGTATAGAATGATGCTTATTCAATGTAGAAGTTAGAAAATAAAATAAGGGAACATGAACATATATATTTTAAATAATTTGCTTTCTTTGCTATTCTTTACTTGTTTACCATGGTTGGCTCACGGGGCCTGGAGGTAAATGAGTACATGTTAGGCTTTCTGGCGAAAATTAAACTGAATCGGACCCATGTTTATGTGGTCTTTTTTCATTGTTTTGGTGTCAGGGATTTGTCAAATAAGTTTGTCCCACATGTTATGGTACATCCTGTATATGCTCCAGTGGGGCAATAACAATAAAATTATGTGCATAATTTGATGCATTGAGGGAAGGAAAAACAAAACAAAAAAAAAATGTTGAAATTTGTGCACAAGTACGAAGCATCTATATCAGTTAAAATTCAGGTACAATTCTACATTCAGCCCGTTAGGAGACCTACTCCATACATCGAAAAGTCAAACTTCTGCCTTGCTTTTGAAAACAAATGAAATCATATATTACTCAAGACCTACCGCAACGGTTCTCTCAAGTTAAGATATTTAAAATTCTGCTGAAATTGACTGCACACTATATGCTTACTATTACAGTCAACAGATTGCGATAAAATGCTGACGCGCACCATATTAGTTATACTGTTTTACCCTTCTCAACATTGTGTTCCCATTCAAGTGTAAACAAAAGTATTTGACTGTAATAATCTTACCTGGGTAATTGGAAAATTAAATAAACTAACGAAAAGGAAGTAGATGGTATACACATCTTTGCAAAATGTGTACATACGCTAATGTGTAACGTTAATTAGAGGATATACGGCGTATACATCCGTGTACCCTCAACTACAGCCCTCGCTGCAGCCACCTTACCACCCCCCTCGTTAATCAGGCTCTCATTATGCTCTCTTTTGTCTAACATACACTTGACCAGATAAAGTAACGTCCAGTTCGATCAAAGGGTTGCGAACTGGCTGCATAGCACCACTGACATGGAATCATTTCAGTTTATAGTATTTCCACGTAAAGTATTGCCGACAGCCGACAAGTTTACATGCGCGCCGTGACGAAGGGTACACGGAGTACGTTTCCTTTTCCTTTTAGGTAAGTCCAATATTAAAAAAAAAAAAAAAATCTTTTCCCGACCCCATGCGAATTTTCAAGGTTGCCAAGTTGGTTTCATTGAGATTTAGACAGTGTAGCTGCGATGCTGCTGTGGCCTTTCATAGGGTGTTTCGTATATAAATAACTTCATAATTTGTTCGACAATGGGTTCAGTGTGGAAAATGGACGAACTATTCATAGTGAAACCAGGGAGGTTATAATGCGTAATATGTATATACGATTGTAAATAATGTTCAAAAATAGCTCTTTTGATAACGAACAAGTTCTCTTAGCAAGAGCGAAATTTTTCAAAAGTACACTAATTACCTAATGCAGTTAATTTACACAAACAATTTGAAAAATTAAAACTCCGAAAGAAGGCTCGAAAGAAACCCTAACTATTGGGCTTCAAATAGGCACGTATTTAGAAATTGGTTTTGAGTCTTTTCAGATGCATTCACAGACTTCCGGGCAGATCCAACATTTGTCTGCGTATGAAATGTGAATTGCTTCTAAAATTATATTAAAAAAAACCTCTGAATTTCGTGGGTCAGACACCTCCCCTAAAAACGTTTCTGGTTTATATGCAGCGGGAAAACTACAAATGTGCTAAATTTCGATTAGAACTACTTCAAATTAGTTCAAGGAAATTTAAGTAATTACTACTGGGTTAGGTAGGGTCAAATTACAGTAGCCGCTTCACAAAAAGACAGCCGTTTCTATGAAATTGGACTACGATGCAGGAGGAAAGAGTTGTTTTACTTATTGAATTGAGTTGATGTATATATAGCTCCATTTAAAATAGAGTGTGGAACATGTGTCAAGGAGTCGGCGAGGGCCTAAGTTGAAGTACCAATCGGAGAACCAATAGTATAAGACGTTATTAGAAATAACAATAAAGGTAACCCAGAAAATGTAAAAAATTGCAAAATACACATTAGCCCCTATTGAGGTAAATCGAAGCATAATGTTTTATTTTCAGCCCTTTTTCAGTCAGGGAAGACTTGTTGATGAGATCGTTAAATACGGGCCCAAAGATTGAATTTGCAAATCGTAGAATGCTAACGTGTAAGTGGATTAGGCTTGCTGTGGACACCACGGGAAAAATGAACCCGTTGTTAGCCTTGCCTCCTCAAGCAGGAATATTCTTCTTTTACTATGACTGGACACAAGACGGGTGTGGAAATTGGTTTGTCTGTGGGTTTACAAGGGACACTATCGACAAGTGTGCGCAGAAGGCAGAAAATTTTAGGCTAATTTTAAAGATATCCTAACGCCATACAACATACGTAAAGATCAGCTGCTGAATTCCAGAAGTAACTGACAAATTGAAGTTTATTTTTCTGTTTTAAAAAATTAACATTTTGATTTTGTTGTTTCTTCGAACAGTGATAGAAGTTAACAGCAAAACTCCGCACATAAATTCCTGACACCAAAGTAAGAAAAAATGTGTCTCTTATAATTTTTCGAATTTCGTTTCACTTTTGAGAGACAGGGATTCATATTTAAAACTCAAAATTTTATTTTTGGTTCGAACACAGGAGCGGAATTTAAGAACCAAACTTCGCTGATGAATTCCTAATAACAAAACAAGAATAAAAGATAACTTCGTCATTTTTTGAATTTAGATTCTATTTCGAGATGCAGGAATTTCAATTTGGGAACAAATATTTTAAATTGGTAAATTAGAGGAATATTTTCAAATAAAGCAAAAATATGCATACATGTGAGACGTAGTGTGGGGAATTTGAGCTGTATCAATTGGGTAGATATTAGAAGTTAAAATGTGATGTCATCGGGTTAACAGTGTTGACAATTTCGATCTCTTTGAAGTTGGTATAAAAATTTCTGCTTTCGACTGACACTTCTCGCTAGTATTCCTTGTTAGTCCGAGATGTTGAGAAGATACTGATTACAAATGAGTGATTGAAGTGCATGATATAAGGCACAACATAGAAAATCACCATGACATGAACATCATACATGAGGGGGCAAAGGTAAAAGCGGTCCTATTTCATGAACGTTCTTCCCTCTGCACTTTTCAGTTTACAGAAATTCAAGAGTGGAGAATAACCGTGTTTCATGAATATTTCCAAAAGTTTTTCAAAGGTGTGAGATATGAAAATATTTTCAGGACTTCACGTTTAAATGTTCGAGTTCCTAACTCTTATTAAATTTGTGCAAATTGAAAAGTGCATAGTGAAAACAGTTCATTAAATAAGGCCAAGGAACATTTCCTCTATTTTCCCGCTAAGTGAGTTTTGGGAATAAATTTATCATATTTTCCCTTATATTCCTAAGTTTTACACTGGCATCCCCCAAATTGATATCTATAGATACATTAAGTTCATCCGAAAAAATGTCGAAACTTTTTCTGAATTAATTTTTTGAAATAATGCTGTTAGAAAATAATGTTCTCTTTATTGGGTAGGGACACACGCCACAAGCAATGCTAATGAGCGTATCTACTATTACATATAATTGATTATAAAATAAACAAGAGATTATTAGCTAATCATAGTAGAAATTAGGTATATCTAGCGAAAATCGTTCATTTGGGCGCATAATTATATTCCACCTAGTATTTATTGACATTTTTGAGTATGGAAAGATCCCAAGAAAAACTAAACTATCAGTCTTGTAGGAAATTTTCTGCTTTTTTGATTTGCCTTGGCACTTCTTCCTATGATGAACCGTTTCCGAGATAATCGTAAAAAGATCGGCGGAAGGCATCACTCGATCCGCCATTTTTCAAGATGATGGACTTAGCACAAGGTGGAGCCTACCACGAATAGTGGTGAATGGCCCAATGACTATTGCCAATATATTTTCTTCACCCCACACCAACGGGCTGGTACTTTTGCTAGTATTTTTTTTTTTTTTTTTTAGAATTGATGATATCTAATGTTTATTATAATAAGATATGAAATATCTAGCATGAATTGTCATCCCCGGTTGCGATCCCCATGAGTTCATGAAGTTTTCATAATGTCAGTGAAAAGATTAAAAATTTTAAAATACAAAGGCATAAAGTACGCGTATTGTTGGCTTCTGTCGAATTATATGTTATGACAGTGTTTAGGGTTAGAGGTTCTAACGTCTTTGTTTTGATTGTTCGGGATATTATACGATCTGACAGTAATACATTCTGACGTTATACATTTTGGCGTTATACATTGTATTGCATTTAGAATTATACCAAGGTTGAAGCAGGCAACAATTTGGTGTAGATAGAACGCACACCAGTCGCTAGGTGCCACCTGGTCTTCCTATACTAGTTGTTCCATGAATATACGTTCTGACGTTATACATTATGACGTTACACGTTCTGACGTATTTAGGATTATACGTTCTGTCGCATTTTGTAAACTTTTTGACGTTTCTTCAAATTATACGTTCTGATGCTTATACGTTTTGACGTTTCAGTGTTTATACAATTTGTCGCATTTGGTAGACGTTCTGACGCATTTGGTATATGTTCTGACGTTTTTTTTTAGTTATACGTTCTGTCCGGCTCCCATTCTATAGGGGCTTGAAGGAAGAAAAGATCATCTGTAGATTTAATGGTCTTAAAAATTTTGCAGTCATCAGCGTAGAGAAGTATAGAGCAGGAATTATCTACTTGACGGAAATGATTCAGATTCAATGGTGCTGCATATTCCACTGAATTAAATTTTTCGTTTATTAAACTTCAACTATAAAAAATTATGTTGGTAATTTTGTTTTGACTGAAATGCATTATAAAGTCAGTGGAAATGCTAAGTCATAGTAGAGATAAATATTTAGATAAGAACAAAAAGTCAACAATAAAGCTTTTTTAGATTACGCACCTTGAGAGGAACATTGATTAGATTTCCTTAGAACTCTTATCTACGTACAAAGGCAGAAGGAGCAGGGAGAGAGGGAGTATAAATATGTGACAGAGAGATAGAAAGCTCTTTCCCGCACACTCCTGTGTAGATTTGAAAGGAAACATTTTCATTCACTGTTCCGGCTAATTTCGCCGATTCAGTTCCACCGTTACGTGACGTACCAAAATTTGTTTTGGACGTGTGCGGTAAAGACCCTGCCGAAATCGATCCTCTCTAGATGCGTCTGTTATATAGAATTGACGATAGAGACCGCCGACCCCATGCAGGACATTAAAAAACTATTTGTATATGGTTATATAAATTATTAATAATTGCAAACTTTTAAAAGCATCTTCAACATTCCAACGCTCTTGCCCTGGACTCCAGCATCGCGCAGCTAATTTTTCTTGACTTCCTCCCCTTAACCCTCATAGCACAAGCTCTCCACGCGAGCGCCTTTTTTGATCCCGTATGACCCACGATGATCACATAAAGAAATAGGGGATCCTATGAAGATCTTATCGGGGACAGTCATGGAACTGCTCCCATGGGAATCCCACAGGATGACTACTTGCAGCGAGATGTAGAAATTAGTAGAATTTTGTATGTGTGTGATAAGAACAAAAATATTTTGAGAAAGATGCAGAGAAAATACTGGAAAGCATTAAAGTTCAAATGGCCGTCACACGTTCGCTGTAGCCACAGCGCGTATATAACATTCATTTGTTTGTCACAATGGGATTGTGGGATAGCGGATCCGCAGAGCAAGAAGCATGAGTGATTATCTTTCAAAAACAGCTGAATTTTAAATTGAAATAAATGTAAATGAGTATAACATAGTTTTAGATTTCACGTGCAGACTACCTAGTTTTTTAATTTTAGTAACTTCAGTTACTAGCAGTTAACACAGCGTTGCATACTAAGATCAATTTTTACTACTGAGATCTAATATTATATTCATGAGTAGGGCTAGGAATTTGATGACCTATAACTTGCTGAAAAATGCCCTTAAAATGATGCATTTATGACCTAAAAATGACTTTAGAAATGACTTAAGAGGGCTCCTCGCTCCAACCCCACATTTTAAACATTTTTCAAAATATTTCAAAAACTAAGAGCACTATCAAAAATTTAAGAACATAACGTACTAGAACTTACAAATTACTATGAAATACAATGGACAGCGATCTCGAAATCTTGTCCATTGATTAGTACTGAGGCTTTAATTAAATAATTACGTCATGATCTTTAAAAATGTATCACTCATCAATGGACAAGACCTCGAGATCGCTGTCCATTGTATTTCATAGTAATTTGTAAGTTCTAGTACGCTATGTTCTTACATTGTTGATAGTGCTCTTAGTTTTTGAAATATTTTGAAAAATGTTTTAAAAGGGGGTTGGAGCGAGGAGCCCTCTTAAAATACTCTAAAAATAATTCATGGCGCGTGATTTAACCTATAAGACAAAAGGAATTTCTATTCATTACTTCATGTCTCCTAAATTGTCAGTCTATAACAGTAAAAGTAGAAAAAAAAAAACAGTATTAACTTTGATACTAAGAAAAATAGCAATAACTGTTTTAATTTTAAATTGAAATTCTATCCTCACTCCAGTTACAGTCCTTACATGCAACTATCGCCCACCTATCAGAGTCCAGTGTTCAACTTTGAGTTGCAGTGTAACAAAGATCCTCTATAAATTTTCGAAAACTAATGAATGACGGTTGTCAGCTAGCACTTTTATACATAGAAAAGCTACGTTCAACATCAACTGAAACAATAGCATATTTGAAACAAACAATAATTTAAATTGTCTCAGGAAGTAGATAAAATTAGGAGAATATTATTCTTTATTGATGTTAATCCTTTCTAATTAATGCTTCATATACAAATGAAGGCTTCTAAACTAACTGCGTACAACAACTGTACTGGTACTAAGAAAATGATCAAAAATGATCAAAAAATGACTTATAATTCCAAAAGATGACATATACAACTCATAATGGTAAAAAATGCAAAAAAAGAAAAAAAAAGCTCTAATAAATAGATCTTAAAAGTTTGAGTACTACATGAAACATATAAATACTAAAAATCATGCGTTTCTGATTTGCCAGAAAAAAGATTCAATTTCATCAAAATCCTAGCCCTATTCATGAGTCTTAACGGTTAAAATGGAATTAACCAGGTCTCAAAAAACAAATATACATGTTTTGTTAAAATGAACCAAATGACTTGGTGACTGCTTGAAGGTAAAATTCATTTAAATAGTTTACATGAGCACTTCCTAGCACAGAAGTAAAATTCGTGTGCCAGTCTGCCATCATGGTAATTATCTGTTTTACAATAGTAATGACAGTACTAAATTTGCAGGATTGGTTGGAAGCATTGTTCCGCGCTAGACATTTACTGAGTATGCTAGGTTATTTTGCTTTAGAAATATTAAATGAAACCTATATGTTGCGAGGGATGGTGTACTAAGACCTTGTACTTTGTTAATACTAGAATTCATAGCCTATATTGTGTACTGCTGCCGTAACGCTTGCCGAACTGAAAAAAAAAAAAAAAAAAATGGCAAAGCATTAGGAGAGACCCTCTAATTCCACTATGAACGAGATGCATGAAATACCATGTTTTCATAATGTAAATTGTCTCCCACTACCTTCTTGCTAAGAATCGATATCAATTTTAGGTTGGGGTTAGGTTAGGTAAACGAAAACGATATGTTGTTTTCCTTCGACTTATTTTCAACTCCTTCCCACAATTTCAACATTGGGTACGCAAATTTATTAAACCGCGACTTTTGCAAAATTTCAATAAATCTTGTTCCTTGTTTCTGTACTGATCCATGAAACTTAAAAACGATGGGTCTATATCACAACCTCCGCACTGAGTCGCCATACCGCCATCTTCGGCTAATATGTAGTAGATGCCCGCCGCCGTTTTTTGTCCAAGGTAAAACACAGAAAATCATTACATTTACTGTTTGTTTCTTTAGTTTATGCTACTTTACACGGTTCGGTTAGGATAGGTTTGCGGCTGGTATCTACTAAACAAGACCCTCGTCTTACTACAATCCATCGCGATACTTACAAAAAGTGCCCGTAAGGAATCTTTCATGTAAGCACCGGCCATGCTGTAGCTTAGTATGAATAAAGGTCTGTACATTTGTAATTCATTTGTTTCATTTAGTATATCTGTCATTTTTATACAAATTCTAAAAAACTTGTATCCCATCTAACGTAAAACTTCGGTTGCTATACTGACTTATTGTTTTACGTTTAGAAGGCATTCAATCTTGTTTCTAGTTTAACAGTGCTCAGTAGTTCTCATTTTGCTTGTATTCACTGAAGAGAAAGTTACTGCTGACCACTGCTGAACTAGTTGTTACCATGGAGAAATTAGATAGAAGGAGACGCCCAAGCTGCCAAATTTTGAAGCTGAAAATGGCCGCCCGTCAATCGTCCAGTGCGGCCATCCGCCATCTTGCGTATGGAAGAAAACCACAAATTCCCTATTGTTTTATGTACACCATACAGATAATATTTATAGGAAATCTATATCATATGTTATGATACTTACATTTATTTTTTATGCAACATTTTAATTAGCTCCAGGTGCGGTTGAATGAAAAAATCTAGCAGAATAAACACAGCACAATGAAAAATATTGACATATGTAGCCGTTAAATGCGTAAGACCCCTGGCCACATAGGTAGATGTGCTCATTAACGAATTCTTCTGCGAACGCGGCCGACACAGCTTTATGAGTTCAAAATCCGTTCAGGGCGTGGATGTTCCTCTTTTTTCTTCACTTCTGATCCAGATGAAGGTAATGACAATTCACCCTTGGTTCACCTTGTCCAGCGGTCTTCCCAGTTCTTTTAAATTTTCCTTCACTTATTACTTGCATTATCCTCACTATTCGTAGGTTTAACTTGTATATATATCATTAAACAATTCTAAACCAGAAAGAAATGCTTACACTGTAACTTAGATAAATTAGTTATTAATTCCAGATTAAATTCCGTAGAGGGGTAAAATAATAGGTAAAATTTTTGGAATTCGTTAATATTGAAAAATTTAAGCATTGCCGTCTCGAATTAATGGAGAATAAAGCAGAAAGACTAGCGAAGAGGGAACTCTACGATAGCAGAAGGGCGGGAATTAGAATGTGTCTGATAAGGCAATAGCAAGATGCAATCCATGAGACATCATCTGGCTTTAATTAACCCACCTTCGCTTACTCAGCATTATTTTGTATCTATGCATGAATTTCCTCCCGTGCGATATCGACTTTATCGAGACGTGCGAGAAGGGATAGCCTCTTAAATATGTGCGCCGAGCAATCCTTAATGGCCGCTCGCAATGACCTTCACAGTGCATGGATAAGTACATTGTGATCAATGCAATGAAATCGATGCAAGGAATCTATGACATAGGTAATCACGAGTTCAAAATTGGACCCTGTTCAAGATTTCCATATGAGCAGTTTACTAAATTTTGCAGTATCGTTGATTGATCACTTGAACAAACGAAATTAGCTTTTGTCATGCTAGAAGATATTTCAAGTATCAAAAGCATACAAATTATTTTAGACATAATGTCGAACTAGCGAAAACAGGTTAGTCACTTTATATTTATAATTAGACGTTCAACATACTCCGTGTGTCTGTCCCTCCGCAAGTGAATCTAAATAGCTCCATAGCTATAATTTGTAAATTTCTTGACTACCATAAATTACAATTTACCCCTTGAATCATGTAAACATACTAACATAAAAGATACATATGTTTATAACAGTGCTTCTAAGATTCAGAAAGCGTAAAGTGTTCATTTCGAAAAGTTTTGTTACAATTTATTCTCACATTCACCTGGTCTATGACATGCGAAGCTACATGGTGACCGTACCAGTAATGGACCCGTCGCCAGTGGTTGACTAAGGGAGACAAACAATAATAATAGTTTCTATTGGATATAGTAGTAAACACAGTGCGTTTT
>JAGDQP010061344.1:0-10550 GCA_022664845.1 Lepisma saccharinum
CCGTATATTTTTCTCAAGGCCTTATATACAAACACTGTAATGCTCCTTCTGTATCATATAATATAAATCTGTCGTTGTCCTGGAACGGACCTCTTAACGTTGTCGCTGCTGGGTTTAAAAATCTTATCTCAGGGTGTTGTGGAGTCCTTTGGAAGTTTTGGGCATGATGGCGTCCTTAGCATCTAGCGAGAAGTTCGGATAGATGCCCCAAGTCTGTCCCACAATGGCGGCTGCCGGAAGTTACGTAGAACTCGCTTAAAAGAACTACTAAGTTATTATACAGCACTAGAGCGCTTTGCAGCAGGCACTGGTACTAATAATAACTTTTATCTCTAAGCATACGAAGAGTAAAAGTCGAATATTAAAAAGGTAGGTATTTATTCCTTAAGAACGATCAGACATAAGATCCGATATAAAATGTGGTAGTTCTGTTACATATTTTTTTTCCGCGGTTTGCTACTCACCGCTGTGACTAGCCCCCGCCCAAGGGTTACGTCCTCGCTTCAGGGAAGAGTTTATGGGAATTAATAATTTTTGGGGAGAGAATGGTTGGTGTAAGAGAGGTGACAAATGCTTAATAATCACTTATTACATTTTATCTAGTAAATTGGACATTATAAGCTTTGTTTACAACCATTGTATTAGGGTAATCACGTGATAATGTAATGAAAAGATGATGATGTGCACAGCACATCACAACACGTTACCAACACTAGGACGAATGATTGATTCTTCTTGATCTAGGCGCGACTCTAGATTTTGATGGAAGACTGGTGAGCCCAAACGTTTAACACTTATGCTTACTGTGCAAAGATGGGAGTGAAAAGTGAAGGTGATGTGATTGATGATGAAATATGGCTTTCAGGTGGGGGTGGACGGTGCTACAGAAAAGAAAACATAAGGACCTGAAAATGTTACATGGACGTCGAGATTAAAGATGTCTTTCGCTGCAAGTCGGATATTGTGGATAATGGCTGCTCGGTTGAATGGATAAATGTTGGAGAATGTAATGGCTATGAACTGTGTAAGCTGCTCAACTGTGGGAAGCGGCAGTTTTTTATGTTGTTGTTCAACTGCCGGATCAGGTTCTAGTAGGAGTAAAGGAGCAACAGGCAGATTGTTTTCTGGTGTATGTTCCGGCTTTCCCTTACATTTGTATGAGTAAGTTGGATGTCGTTACTGACATTGATGGCATTTCGGTGCATTCTGGAGATTTGTGCAGTTTCGTGTTGGATGATTTTCATAACAGTATCCACAGATTAGACTTCCTTTACATTCACCAGTGATGTGATCCCCCTAGCTTTGACAGCGTTCGCATCTAAGTGGTGTAGGTAGCTGTGTGCAAGAAGGTTCTACCCTATGGTGTCTCTTGTAAATATATGCGCCGTCCCTTAACAGATGATCGATGGTTGGCTGGTGAGAGTTGAGAACTCGGACGAGATAACTGGGGGTGCCTTGTGATGTGATGATACGTAAGCATTTATGAATAGTATGGTCTTCGAGACGTAACTCTGATTATACTTCAACTGAAGTTGTGTTTCGGGGTACTCCTTTGATCACTACTGATAGCATTGGTTTGCGTTTCGGTGGTGTGGGTTGTTTGATGTCTGATTTATTTAGCGGTGTAAGATGAGCGTTTTTGTCAAAGATCCCGAAACTATGCCTACTGCGAAGTGTTTTTGCGAAATATTTGTTTGGTGTTTTAATGATAAGGTCATTCCTGATAGGAGTAATTTCACTGATGGTATCTCTATGAACATATTTTAGAAGTTTTTCTAGAAATAATTTTGTTGTCTGGTATTTTGTGTCGAAGTTTGTGAGCAGAAATGAGTAATTTGGATGATCCTGTATTGTTCCAAGTTGATCGTCAGATGTGTGTAGAATTTCCATGTCCTCAGAGTCAGATCCGGAATCACTTAACGTACGAGTCCTTTTAGTGGGAGGTGAAGCGGATGATTGAGAATGTCTTTGAGGTGGCGATCCGGAGCGATGACTGGATGAAGATAGTTAGTCAGAGCAACGTGAATGTTTCTTGGTTCCACCTAGTCATATCAGTTTAGGAGTAGCTGTGGAAGTTGCTTTTGAACAATAGATGGCATTTGATAATGACCTGTTGGCGGTTATTTTGGTGGTTTTGGCATGTTGAAGAAACTGACAGTGATGCAGATTGCGAGATGATGAAAAGTTGATCAGTCTGGCTAGGATAACTGCTAAAATATTTCAAACTGACTCTCACCCTCTGACACTGAGAAGTGCCGTCGATCCCAATGTGGTTGTACGTGTAATATTCTCTTCTGTGCATCTGCTACGCGGGTCCTCAATTTTACACTAACAAGCCACAGCTAGGCTAGGTTTGAGTTGTATCCTCTTGTTACATATACCGAACATGAGTATTTATGGTCCCTATGAACATAACTTATTGCATTTAACTTGGTCTAACAGATAACAAAATACAATTACTGGCAAAGATTAAACTACATAAGACTTTCTTAATTATTTAAACGTTCGTGCCGATATTATATATGTTAAAACACATCAAACGTTCCATTTAACTTCACACTAGGGATCCTGAGAACACCAACAAGATGTGCTGCCATCTCTTGTCCTTTTTAGGGAACCCGAGAACACATACAAGATGTGCTGCCATGTGTTGTCCTTTCTCGGAACTATCTCAAATTATACAAAACATCGGCTGCATCTTGCAATCGTAAATGCTTAATAATATTAATGAAATAACTTGGTTTTATTCTTTTATCCCTTTAACTAACTTTCCAAATAAATAAATATACTGTAACAATATAATAATAAAACAGACCATGTGATAGACGCATACGCTATATCGTAAATCCCCCCTTCTGAAGAAGAAAAATTAAATTACAACTTAATTATTATTTGAATTCATATAACAATAAAATGATTATAAGTTAAATATTATATAAGACATATAATTCGTTTTCATATCGTTATAATCATAGTGGTTGTAAATTCACTTATCCGTAATGACATGGTAACACGTATCTTTAGGATAGATCTTAGGTAGAGTCCTTCCGAAGTAATGATCGATGTTATAGTGGTTATATAATAAGAGCAAAAACAATTGTAGATTTTTATCCGACACCAATTTTATTACAAAAGTTCAATTAAATATGTGGTATACAAAAGACTTTACAGTTACTAAACTAAGGGCCCGGAACTTGGGCTTGCAATGAATTATCGGTGATTCCCCTCTTTATGTAGTGACTTATACGACTAGGTCTTTTCGGAGCGGATAGAGATGACGAGAGGATTCTAACTCCAGACCAAGTTAGAGAGGATGGGTGGACCGACTCCAGACCAAGTCGGTGGTAAAGGTAGGACTCTGACTCCAGACCAAGTCACAGGGGAAGAGGTGACCACTAGTCGAAATGAGTTAGTGATACTCTGTAGGCTCCTTATGGGCCTTTTATAATATTTCTGGTAGGCGTGATTACCGCACTTCCAAGGTTCACCGCTTGGAGTCGATGTCGTTTGCTTCCTAAACTGATTATGTAGCATTACCTTAATCCTCTCTGTTTGTGTGAATTGTTTATTATGGTTTGTGTTAGTTAGCACACTGACCTAGTAATCCGCTTCCCATTACAATATTATTCCCTTTTGATAATTAAGGTTCGAAATTAATTAATGTTTACATTTTTCTTGCATGTCATTTGTTTTAAATCATATGCCAATAATTGAAATTCAAAATTCATCAACAGTAAATCATTAATAATTAAATTTATTAATATTGAAATAAATAGTTGAAAAGATTCTCAAACATAATGAAGTTTCAAATATTTAAATTAAAGTTCAAATTTTAAAGTTTAAATTAGATTTTTAAATTCACTTTTTCGCATTTCACTTATACGTTGTTAATACATCATTTAACATTTTATATATATGTTTCTATCATTATAGCATCATTATCATCATTAATTATTCATGATTTCCTTTTTTACTTTATTTCAATCCTACTAATCGAACATGAACACAACAATACGAATATATATATATCTTCCATCAATTACATTACTTTCAGTTTACAATAATTAACATTTTCAATAATTAGTTCATTAACATTTTTATATTGTTAATTCTTCATTATAACTAATAATAAAATCTATTAACATTTAATTAATTAATAATGGCATTCATTGATATTCAATTAATTAAGAAATTTACAATCATAATCTCCCTTCCCTTTCCACTATTTACAATTTGTAATATTTTATTATTTCAATATAAAACATGTAACTTGTCTCTGATCATTAACAAAATTCATATAATTATTCTTATAATTGATTGCTACCTCAGAAAAAAACATTTGAAAATGTTTGCCGTAGTACAATATTATAGAGACAGTTCATTATTATTTTAATAACAAAATTCCTCATCAGATATATCCTTTTGTATACCAAGTATGTTTTCTTGGTTTTACCCAAGTATGCTATTTTCTTGGGCAACATCCCATGCTTGTAGACATAGTTATCTGGTTTCTTGATACCTTCTCTTCGATAGTTGTTCCTTGGCCTCTTGGAGAAGATTTTGTATAATTTGATCAGGACTTTGTATTTCCGTTTCACTTGTTTGTGAATCTACTTCTTTTGAAATTACCTGTCCGTACAACAATATTCCGTTAATTTGACGTTTTAGATCGAAAATATGATCATATTCAGAAAATTTTAATTAACGCTTCCGAATGAAGTTATAGGTTTTATCACACTTGTTTCTCATTCTTTGATATTGCTTATCATTGAAATATCTTTGGGCTCTCATATAAATATCTTTAAGTAACTCCTCGGAATTTATGTTTCGTTTTCTTTTTCTTCCTTCATATACTTGGCCAAGTTCAACTTCTTTTATAGAAGACAATTATCCTTGACTGATATTCGATTGAGATTGTTTTTCTTTCTCAGATTCTCCTTGGTTCCATATCATTATTTTGAATGGTTTCTCGAAATTCCTAAGATTGTTCAGCACACACAGCATTTAACTGTAAACGTTCGATTTTGTCATATGCTATGCTTCAGATGTATTAGATTGTCGATGCTTATCAACTTCCAGACATCTCTCGATTGTTTTTTTCACTTCCTTTGGAACGTTATTGAGCTTTACACTCGAGACATCACTAAAAGAATCAGTATCAAAACCTGAATCCTACTCACCAGTACATTCTGTTAGCATATTAGGAAGTTTCTCTATTCCTTCACTTGATTGATTCTGAACATCTTGTTTTCTGTCGAAGGCAGTAATAATACTTTTATCCTTTATTAATTTTGAAACTTTAGAAATTTTGTCTGATAAAACTAACAGTTTCTGAGCATCATCCGAAGAAGTCCCTGTCTGTTTCTCGAATTTACTTAAATCAGAACATAAATCATACTTTTGATTTTCTTTAGAGTTACTAATTAGAATTAATAGTTTATATTGACATTCTAAACTTCCTACGTTATCACAAAGCCTTTGAACATTTAATTGGACGCAGTTAGCCAGTTTATTTCGTATATAAACAGGCAACATTTTGTATATGAAAAAAGCTATTGCTTTTACTGAAAGCTTGCCATCTATATTTTCAAAATTTTAAAGTAATTTGGTGGATTTGTTTGGTAAAGTTTTTCACTTTAGACCACTTAATGGTAATGAGTTGATAATTTTTTTACTCTTTGTTTAACTTTCTAGTCATTTTCCGAACGTGGAACATCAATTGGTTTACTTACGGTTTGCTGAATTCTTTGTAACATAATATCTTGAAACGTATTTAAAAATTTACACCTTTCCAATTGCTTATGCAGATCTCTAATTCGGGATACATGTAATTTTGAGTCTATATGTGGGGGTTCTAGCTGAGGAATATTTTTTGTTTACAACATTGATTGCATTGATACATCCGTCTTGTATTGCTTCCATTCTTCTTTCAGTTTGCATTTGTTTTGTCAGAATTAAATCTATTTTATTCTTTAATTCTTCTATCATTTCTGAAATAACTTTTAAAAGATGATCATCATATAATCTGGAAGCTTTTATCATCCTTTTGTTCATGAAATTCCTTTTTATCTTTCGCCTCAGTCATTTGTTATGCATACGATAAGTCATTTTTCTTCTGAGATCTTGCTGCTCCCGTCGTTCTTGACCAAACTTCGAACTTCACTTCATATTTAAATTTTTGTTTCTAAATTCGTCATCGCTGTTTCTTCCTGACATATCGGCTTGTGACGTAGACTCTTCGATGCCCCTTACACCAGTTGACAAAGCTTCACGGTTGGTAGCCATTTTTCTGTAAAGCTCCTTCTGTTGTCCTAGATGGACCTCTTAACGTGGTCGCTGCTGGGCTTAAAAATCTTATCTCAGAGTGTTGTGAAGTCCTTTGGAAATTTTGGTGCAAGATAGCGTCCTTGTACCCAGCGAGAAGTTCGGATAGGTGCCCCAAGTTCGTCCCACAGTGGCGGCTACCGGAACTTAAGTTGAACTCGCTTAAAAGAGCTACTAATTTATTATACATCACCAGAGTGTTTCGCAGCAGGCACTGGTGCTGATAATAACTTTTATCTCTAAGCATACAAAGAGTAAAAGTTGAATATTATAAATCTTAATTTATTCCTTAAGAACGATCAGACATAAGATCCGATATAAAATGTTGTTGTTCTTGTTACATTTTTTCGCGTTGTACTAGTCGCCAGTGTGACTAGCCCCCGCCCAAGGAACGCCCTTGCTTCAGGGAAGAGTTTATGGGAATTAGAGATTTTTGGGGAGGGAATGGTTGGTCTAAGGGTGGAAAATATTTTAATTAATCATTTATTTCAATATATCTATGGTCAGGACGTTATAAGCTTTGGTTATAGCCATATTGTTAGGGTAATCAGTTGATGTGATGGAGAATGCAAATGAGGTGCGATACCCATCACGACACACTGGTTACAATAGGACGAATGAAAGTTTCTTCTTGATCAAGGGGCGACTCTAGATCGTGACGAAAGACAAGTGAGCCCAACATTTAAAACTGATGGGCACTGTGCAAAGATGAGAGTGAAAAGGGGCGGCTCTAAATCTTGATGAAAGACAAGTGAGCCCAATATTTAACACTGATGGTCACTGTGCAAAGATGAGAGTGAAAAGTGAAGGTGATATGAATGAGTATGGTTTATGGATTTAGATGGCGGTGGACGGTGCTACAGAAAAGAAAACATAAAGACCGGAAAATGTCACATGGACTTCGAGATTAAAGATATTTTTGGCTGCAAGGCGGATTTTGTTGTTAATTGCTGCTCGGTTGAATGGATAGAGGCTGGAGAATGTAATGGCCATGGACTGTATAAGCTGCTCAACTGTGGGAGGTGGTAGTTCTTGATGATGTTGTTCAACTGCTGAATCAGGTTCTGGAGGCGTAGAGGAGCCAAAGGGAAATTGTTTTCTGGTGTATGTTCTGGCTTTCCTTTACATTTGTATGAGTAAGTTGGAAGTTGTTGCTAACATTGATGGCATTTCTGTTGGTTTTGGTGATTTGTGCAGTTTCGTGTTTGATGATTTTCATAACAGTATCCACAGATTGGAGGCTCTTTACATTCACCAGCGATATGATCGCCATAGGTTTGGCAGCGTTCGCATCTAATTTGTGTAGGTCGCTGTGTGCGAGAAGGTCCTACCCTATGGCGTCTTTTGTAAATACATGCTCCGTACCTTAACAGGTGATCGATGGTTGGCTGGTGAGATGTGAGGACACTTGCTAGATAACTTGGAGTGCCTTGTGATGTAATGATGCGTAAGCATTTATGAATGATATGACCTTCAAGACGTAATTCTGATTCTACTTTATCTGGAGTGGTGTCTGGTGGAATTCCTTTAATGACTACTGATAACATAAGTTTTCGTTTTGGCGGTGGCAGTTGCTTGATGCGAGGTTCATTGAGATGTGCGATATGAGCGTTTTTGCTAAATATCTCAAAATTGTGTAATTGCAAATTGTTTTTGCGAAGTCTCTGTCCGATGAATTTATGATTATGCCATTCCTGGTAGGAGTAATTTCACTGATGGTATCTTTATGAGCATATTTTAGAAGTTGTTGCAGAAGTAATTTTGGCGTCTGGTACTTGGTGTCGAAGTTTGTGAGCAGAAATGAGTAATTTGGATGATCTAGTGATGCAGCAAGTTGATCGTCAGATGTATGTAGAATTTCCATGTCCTCAGAATTAGATCCGGAAACACTTAATGTATGAGTCCTTTTAGTGGGAGGTAAAGCAGATGATTGAGAATGTTTTTGAGGCGGCGATCTGGAGCGATGACTGGATGAAGATAGTTGATCAGAGCTACGTGAGTGTTTCTTAGTTCTGCCTAGTGACGTCATTTTAGGAGTAACTGTGGAAGTTGTTTTCAGAAAAATAGATAGCATATGATGTTGACCTGTTGCGTGTTGGTTAGTTGGTTTTGGCATTTTGAAGAAATGAACAGTGATGTCGAGTGCGTGATGATGAAAAGATGATCAGTCTCTGTACAATGACTGAAAAATTTATGTCACACTAACTCGCACCTCTGACACTGAAGAGTGCCGCCGGTCCTATCGTGGTCGGATATGTACTGGTCTGCCCCGTGCGCCTGGTAGACGAGATCCTCATTTGTACATTAACAAGCCACAACTAGAGTAGGTTTCAATTTTTCTCTGCGTTACATCATTCAAACAATAAAGTAAATTTACCCAAGGCCAGAGTTTGAAAGCAAATCGAATGTTAAATCTTTCAACACTTAGTAGAGGAGCTATATTTGTTGCAGAGTTGAAACGTTGATGTCCGTATGTAATAGTAGTTCTTATTGTTGATTTGTAAAGATACATATTTATCCCAGCAGAGAGGTTGTCATTATAGTATAGGCTCTTAAAGGGAATGTGCCTGCATTCCTTTTTACGAATGTTTAGAATGTTTTTTTCTAAATGTCATCATCCTCTGGTCTAAAAGACTGCCCAAGTATTTAAGAAATGTAGGTTTGATCTTTGTATTATTCATTGTCAAATATTTGTGTTTGTCACGGATAGTATTGCGTCCTGAATAGTAGAAAAGTAAAAATTTGTGTTTTATTTTCATTTAATGTTAAAAGCCACGTATTACACCATTGTATATTTTTTTAGTAATAGTTTCCAGTTTTTGAATTACATCTTTGGTAGATTTGGCATGGACCAATATGCAGTATCGTCCGCAAAAAGACCTAGTTTTGTTCAATTTTCTGTTGGAATCGGTGTCTCACTGACATAAATTAAGTAAAGGATGAGACTCAAAGCAGCGCCCCGAGATATACCTCTTTTGATATGTATATCCTGACTGAGCTCGTTGTTCAATTTAATTTGAGTGGTTCTTGCTGTGTCTTCAAACGTTTAGATTTAATCTAATCTATAATTCTATTGACATATGAAAAGCTGAAGATACAGATGATGATATATTGAAAACACAAACTAGGTAGAACATTAGATATATTCACCTCTGTACACATAACTGATATAAGAGCTGTAGAGTTGTGATTGTGTAATTAGTGAAGTTGACAGGGTACACAATAACATACACGTATAATCATTACGACTTGATGTCGAGACATTTGGACTCCTCAATGTGTTGATAAACGTTCCCTCTTATTCGATCGATAAGAATTGATGATCATTTATACGATGTGTATAACTAAGATCGAACGCGCGTTAACATAGATGCTTGCGTATCTGTTATATGCCTTCCGACATGGTAACTATGAAGTCTAAACAAGAACGGACTAAAAGTGAGCACAAGAACTCATTCGATTGGATGATGATTTAAAGCTCGTGCTTCGATAATAAAGTTGAATGACGTACTGAACGTCCAATACTGCCAAGCACTATTCTTTGCTTACAGCACTCACCCGGAGTTCTAAGAAATTCAAGAGTCCTAGCATTTCACCGGGTCTTGTTGCAAAAGAAATTCATGAAACAAATTGATAATTCAAATCATTTGAAAAGAGACAATCTTTTCTTTAGTGCTTTTCTTTAGTAAGGATTTATAGAGATGACCCTGTGCACTTACTGTGTTTAGTTTCTAAACACATTATACTAATTGAAACCAAAAGCTATAGATTCTTACATAAAGACGTAATACAATAGAAATTTTGTTGTCAATTAATGGTTTGTTCTCTCAGATAATATTATAGAAATACTAAATATTTTCAAGTCTCAACACAGAAACAATGATCTGTTTAATATATTTGTAATTGCTCATAATGAATATATGAGGATAAACAGAATGAATATATTAGTGTCAATTTACATAAGGTATTTCTTATAGAATGTTCAATGTATTTGCTAACATATATATACCGTAGTCTGAGATCGACATACCTAAATGCAATCCAATTCAATAGCATCAGAAAAGCCTAAGACTTGTAATTTTCATGGTGAGCATAACCCAGTATTGCTAGTAATCATATCGCATCAAAAGACTATCTCTGAGTTAGGTCTACCTATTCGAATTTTCAACACTAACTAACTAACTAACTCTACGGCTTATAGAATACGCAAGTTCATCGCCGCAGTA
>JAGDQP010061346.1:0-12056 GCA_022664845.1 Lepisma saccharinum
CACCAACCTAAGACTCGAAGCCGAATATTGTGAACCTTGCCACCTCATGCTTACGTGTAAATCATGCGCAAAACAGAGACATAAAGAGAAAAATATGAAAGAGAAAGATGGAGTAAGGACACTGTAAGAATGAGAGATAAAAACGAAAGATAGGACGGAAGCAAACAGAGTGAAGGCGAAACAGTACCTATGAGAAATAGAATAAGCAAGAGAGAGCTATGAAGAGAAGACGAAAGACAGAGTAACAGGTCGTAAGAAAGAGAAAGAAAGCGAGAGAGAAACAGAACATGAAAGAGATACAATGCAAGAAAGATAACGTGAAGAGAAACGAAAATAAGTGAGAACCAGTACAAGAGGGAGAAAAAGAACAAGAAAGAGAGGCGGATAAAAAGAACAAGAATTAAGACAACGAAAATTGGATAGAGCCAAACAAGGGAAAGAGAATAGAGGAATAGAGAACAAAACATAATAGAATCAGAACAAGACAAAGAGAGGAAGATCACGAATAAAATAGAACGAGAAGAGCATAGACGCAAAGAGATGGGGAACAAAAGGGGACTTGAATTGGAGAAAGACAGAGAGAACACGATAGGGAATATAACGAACATACGAAAGTTATATAGGATAAGGAAGCGAATATCGCCACAAATTGAGAATATTTGAAATAACTAATTCATTTTCAGTGACAGAGAGAAAGTACGAGTACCTCAACTTCGTAGGACATAGTGCTAAAAATCACCATCAACTTAATTTTAATATTAGAAACCACCCACTTTATTAATGTTTATGTTGCACTAGACAAACTGATGCTATTGCAAACATCTGAAGACAATGTCACCACTTGCAACTTTCACTATTTAAAAAAAAAAACATTTGAATGGCACGTTTTTAACCTAAAATTTAAAGAAAAGATCCTGAGGAACATAATAAAGAATTTATGCAGCAAATAGCATAAGTGGATTTAGATATTAGAGATTAATCGTCGGTAAAATTTGTTCATCGTCCAACAGTACACAACCATCATCACACTCCTGGCACATTCCAACTACTGTCAGACATTTTCCTGAACCAAAGTTTTCGTCGAGGCATATTTTGCATTCCATACATTAAATCGAGGATTTTTTGTCTTTATGTTGCCAATAAAATTCCACAATCACCACGAAATTGTCCTTCTGATGGCGCTCCTTCTTCGTATTTTCTTGATTCATCTGACAATCATCTCTCTCGAGTTGTCTGGCTGATCCAGCATCTACGTTATAGGTACTGAATCTTTCTTTTTACTTTGAAGTTGGTTTTTTCCCCTCAGAAGTTTCTTCAAATTCTACCAGCAATTCCCGCCTCACAATAATTGACTTGCTGCTACATCCCAATGAAGAAAATGCACCCCAACCCCGACAGTCCAATTTTTGGCGCTATCGGCCCGTCATCGGGGGTGTGACAGTCGGAAAAAAGTCGTATTTAAAGGCGGTCCACCGGCGGCCCGACGCCAAATGGGCGCGTTAGGCAAAAAATCCTGCTGTAAAAGTGGCCTAAAGAACGAAGCTAAGAGTGATCTAACTAGCTTAAACTGATCCTTGCAGTGTACCAATCACACCAGTATATTTTGTGAAAATGGTTGGCAAAAGGGTGGGAAAGCTTTTTTTTTTGCCTCCCTTGTCCCGAGTATGAGGTTGGGATTTGGTCGGGATTGAGGAAAATCCGACCATGTCCTAACAAGGCGGGAATATGACGGCAAGAATAGTCGAAAAGAAGGCGGGCCACCAACTATCTGAGACAGTCTGCGGAAAACAACTGCAATTAAAATCAGTGATAGTCACGATACATCTACAATAGTCATTAATTTCGTCACTATAGAAATTTTAAAAAAATCATTTGCAAATGTCAGTTAGGATCGTCGGGCTTCACTCGGCGCTTGTTTTGAACCCGACTCTACACCGACGGTTGAAATGTGGGCGGCAACATTTGTATGGGCCGAATTCTGGCCAAGGGCTGTAACTCTTTAATATTAAAATTTGCTTATTACATTAAAACATATTTATCTCTTAATTTCATTCGTCTTTTTACAGAAATCTGTAGTGAAAAATGTTCGAACCCCACAGCAGCCACTAGGATTATTTACTGTTTGGAAAATTAATGCCGTAAATCATGATGAGAGCAACGGATAAAATGAAACTAACTATGTGTATAACAATAAACAGCATTCATGTTTTGTTTTGACCAATTAAACACGTTTTTTATATTCTTACCTGTGCCGACGGCGGGAAATGCGTGGTGCCCGACTGTGACTGTCGTGAAATGTTCGGGGTTTGGTGTGGGAAATGATCGAGCCGACGCCGGCCAAAATGAGCGTTTTCCTCGTAGGTCTTGCTGCCTTTGGGGTTATTGGCCCGACGATCGGGAACCGAGTGCAGCCCGACCCTGACCGTCGTCGGCCGAGCGGAGGGCCGACCCTGTTTTCTCCATTGGGATGGTTTTATACAAATGTTTGGTAGCTAAGCTTTTGGCGTCCACAAAATCTCAGCTAGACTCTTTGAGAATAAGTTACTCTCGGAAATTTGTAATTATCTCTTACGTTGCTCATGATGGGTACGAATTTGGGCTGGGGATCCATATCTGCGTTTATAGTTCTCTGAAATAGAACCTGTAAATTCATCATCTAGAGTTTTCTGGACAGCTTCCGGTCTCCAGTAGAATCATATTACATTATGCTTTCCGTCTTATAATTGACATGAATAAAGTTCGCTTATTCACCGTTGGTAATACGTATTAAGTTTTTTACATTTTTGAATACATGTGAACAGATATATAAATAAAATAAGGTAAAGCTGGGAGAGATTGCGCACAATTAAAAAAAATCGCCAAAATTATAATTTTTATGTAACCTTCTAAAAAAATTACAAAATATATTCTTTAGTATCTCATGCACAATTACATACTATTCATCTTTGTTATTATTCATTGTATGCTTAATGATAATGATTTTCCAAAAACCTTAATTTGCGCAATCTCTCCTTCAAGGGTAGGTAAGATTGCGCACATGGGTAGGAGAGACTGCGCATGAGAATAAGATTACATTCCATGGTACTTGTTGTTATCCAAAATATCATGTATTACAAAAAATAATTAGCTAAAGCAGCCAGAATATTCCTATTAAATATTACATTTCTTACCCTTGGTAGTGTTTATAAACTTTTCTATCACAATCGAAAGTGGACAGAGGTAAAGAGTTTTATACTCCGTCGTGTAGTGCACCAGGACCAAAAATGACACCGAAATCTAGCAATAATTTATACATAACTTTGCGCAATCTTTCCTCTCATTCTATTAAATGAATGTTCTGCGCAATCTCTCCTACTTGACGCTTGCGCCATCAATCCTCATTAGGGAGGAGAGATTGCGCACCACATAGATTGGTTGGAAATTTCGCGAATGGTTGTAAACTGAGTACAACCACCTTCTATCAACATAGGAATATACTGTAACTGGCGGGTCTGCCAGTAATACATCCACTTGCCTTTCACTCGCAACATGTCAGTTTCATTCCTTCCCGTCTTTCCGCAATCTCTCCTGGCTTTACTTTATAAATAAACATTTAACTATTTTCTGTGAGCTAGCTGTGACCCATTCTGTTAAAATATATTCACAAATGTAAAATGCTAAAAGCAAATATTTAATGTAGCTTACAAACAAATCAATATCTACATGTGGCGATATTGCTATCAAGCATGAGTGGCGGTATTGCCAGCATTGCACTATTTTTCTGAATCATTTCTGTACTCCATATTACTGAAAAGAAATAAATTTCCTTTATCACTTGCATTGGGCTGAGGTCTTATGTGCAAACAACACATACTGGACTTTCATGTGTAAGAAGCAAAGAGAAGAGGGGAGTACTTATTAAAAAGCTTCTGTGAATATTTGTGTTTTCGTCGCTTCAAGTACTCACCGCATTATCTTTCAGCAAGGCCTACGGCGAGCTAATGTAAAGAGCAGTTGCAAAAAATGCGTCCGCGTGCTGATAGACTCACTGATACTCACAATGAAACAGATGATGTACCGGTACTTTGTTGGTAATTTCTCAAACTAAATTTATGAGCTTCAGTGACGATATTGTCTACATGGCGATATTCGCTTCAGTTACCAAATGAGGAAATAATGAGGACAATTATAAAAGTAAGAATAGGGGGAATATTTGTTAAGATAAGCATAGAATCATATTGGACGACAATGTGTAAAGAACGTTAGAGCAAGTGAAACATATTAGAAATCGACAACTGAGGCTCTGGCCCTACCAGATTTACAGGTGGAATTGAATTTTATTTAGGGCCTTTCGGCATCTTTGGCTCAGACAGGGAAGGATTAAGTGGAAGATCGGAAAGGTATTGGCCAGGGCCTTTCTTAAGCTACCATCCCGACATTTGTCTGGTAAAACTGAAGTTATATTACGGAGCCGGATACTTCTCTTAAACTTTCGATTTCTGTACGAAATTAAAGTAACCGCGACGTACCGGCTGACATCAGTCACGAAAAAGTAATAGCAGACAGCAACACCTTTGTCATTGGCTGCTTGTGACGTAACGCAATAGACCATATTCCGCTGTTGCCATGTGTGTGCAGTGGTGCACTTCGGTCCTGACGGCGCCAGAACACTTTTTGAAATCTATCTATACAGTATATATCTATAAGAAACTTATAATGCTAGACGTAGGGTAGTAGTGCAAAGACGGGCACTGCAAATGCTTTCAAGATCGTGTGATTTGGCAGTGCATTTAGATCGGGAATAAATCCGTACAAATCTATACAAAAAAAAAAACGTTTATTTGGGGTTGCCAAAAATTGGTTAGAACAGAGGCCAAACAAAACTTCCTTTTCTGTCAACAAAACTTTGTTTAAACGAATTAAATTGAAAGCATTGAAAAAAAAATACAGTGCCGAGCATGAATAGAACTCATGTGTCTGTATTTTGTAGTCTGACAAGCTACCCACATAGCAGAGTACGTCCCTGGGACGTCCCATTTAGATCCCATTACCGTCAGATTGGTCCTGCTCCCATAGCGATGTCCTAAGGACGTCCGTAGGATAACTCTGTGGGCAATACAAACAGTTCATCCCGTATGGAGGTCCCTTGGATGTCCCCCGGAAAGCCGTGCGGGATTACCTACCTGGAATTTCTATAAATTAAATCGATCTTACTATTATTATTATTTAATTAATTATAACTATACGAAGGATATGCCTTCGTATAGTTATACGAAGGATTAATTATAACTATACGTCCCATGGATGTAAACAGGACTTAAACAGGACGTCCTACGGACGTCCCGATATCCTGCCAGGAGATCCGTCAGATATCCCTGGGACGTCATTTTGCTATGTGGGTACCTACATCACCAGAACACCATACACAACCTCATTGACCTGTTTCGTTGTAATTATATAAAAATCCACGTTTGTAACTTTTATTAATATTACGAAATGGAATATTATTGCTTGTCAATTACAGAATTTAGAACATCATTTAACAATTCTGGTGTATTTTGTTGTGGTTAAAATCTTGCTTCTTTCTTAATATTTCATATGTATTGCATAAACAAACGACTAACTTCGAGATGAGTTTGAAACAAATTTTGGTTTGTTTAATGGAATAAACAAGAATCTTAGTAAACAAAATCGATTCTGAGTTTTAGAACGTATTTGCTACTCTGGTTATTGACGTAGTTAACGAAGAATAGCTTTAATATGATGTTAATTATTGTTAATAAACGTAGAATAGGCCTTATAGTACAGTCATATTGTTCTTCTTTGCAGTTATGATGTTGGAAATTTTAAGGTCTTAAAGTTTTAATATATGAGCAGAGCTCCACTTGATTTTAGACAATAAGCGTTATGGGCTGGTAACTAAGGCATCGAGTTGCCAACTAGCCGATCCGTGTTCAAGTCTCTTCTATACCATCGTATTTTTTTCGCCCTCTTTGAGCAATTTTCTTGGGAAAACTTTGGGAAACTTGATTTTTATATGGACCTGTGTAGTAACTTTGGAATTGGCCCGTCACGATTCGGCTTTTTTACACCTAATTAAAATTCACACTCATGCCCCATCCGGGACTCGAACCTGGGACCTTCGAGCCGTTGGCCTACCGCCGCAGACCGCACGACCACCCGGCCGGCAGAAATTTTCTTGTTAACCACAAACAAGGCCTTTTCTCTGTATAAAGCTACTATTGTTTTCCTTGCAAACGTATCTCAGTTCGATCTCGAATTTTATTCTCTCCAAAGAACCCAGGAGAGGCACTAAATGGTATTTTCTTGGAGTGCTCCTGCTATAAGGAACACAATTAGTTACCTTAAAGATAAAACAAGGCTGCGATTCTTTTATCGATGGTCTTTTTCATAACATCTCAGACACACATATTCATTTTTATAAAATAGGTTGGAAACACTGAAAGCTTGGGTGCTTACGATCGGGAACACCCACAGAATTTTTCTGCTGTCTCGAATAATGTTTGTATCACGTTTGCTGCGGATATGTGTAACGAAATGGGAGAAAATTGAAAAATTGAATTTTAAAATACGTTGGCAATGCTGACAACTGAAATCCTTGGGAACGGGGATACCGACAGTACCTTCCTATTGTATTGAACGTGTATTATCAATTCGGTGCAGATAGATAAAACGAAATGGAAATAATTTTAAAAAAAATCAATTTTTAAAAATGGATTGGTATCACTGATCCACTGTACCAATCAAGACGGTTCTGGCGGCTATTAGCTAGTCTAGCCAAAAACCTTTCCATCGGCACCTCAATCATCTAGCTACACTTTCTAATTCCTGAGATTTATTTTGTGGGCACGTACAGGCTGAGTGGAATTTTAAGACCCCTTTTTGTACAGCTACGCTATCAAAGGACCTAAAACAATATGTCGTAATTCCTTAGCTAACCTCATAATAACATCAACAATATTTATAGAATCTGCTGCTATATACGTATTTCAGTACATGTGTAAATAATACAATTGTTCAAACTAGTTCTTTCTATTGTCCCCGGTGAATGAGTGGTAACGCTTGCTGCCTTGCAATCCAGGGATCCTGGGTTCGATTCCCGGCGGGAACACAAGTGGTTTGAAGCCCACGTCAAACTATAGGTCCCGTCTTTAGTAGTTTACCAGCTCGTTTAGGACGTTAATAACAATAAAATCAACTAGTTCATACGGGGAGCGGTTGAACCCCGCTCCCCCGTCCGGGGGCCAAAGGCCTTTCCTAAAAACATGTGTGAAAGAAACAGTGCTAGTACAAAACACTCTCTCAAAGGCTAGCACAGAGCATATCTTGCCCCAAAAGCGGGTGCATTATAATATGAAGAAAAACTCCCTATATGGGGTTACATTCAGTAGTATTCTTAAACCTTTGTAGAAGCATTCCACTCAATATGAAGTATTCCATTATATTAATAAAGATAAAAATTTATGAACTAAGCACGAAATAAGACAAAGAAGAAGAAAAATGTTTAATGTCAGCCATATGCAAAGTTAGAAAGAAAATATGTATGCAAATGAACGAACAGCCTTTTCATTTTAAAGCTTAGTCAAACTAGAAAACAAACAAAAAAAAAGTTCGCTTAAATATAAAAAAGACAAATATTTGGAATCGTCTGAAACAAAACAAAATGGGTTAGTCCTAACAGGTGATCACTACTTTATTTGGTGACAAATCCGGTCTAGTGGTCACACTGTAAATATAAGGAAAAAGAAGACAATCAATAACACGTTGACTTAAAAACAACCTTGAGTTGAAAGGAAATAAAGATTTCGTTTGTTCTTACATGGACCAGACATCCCTCAAAGTATACGAAATAAAATAAATCTTGTATTTAGAAAAAAAAAAAAAAAAAAGACATGCTTGTTTGTTTGAAAAGACATTCCTATAGATGGCATTAAATGACTGGTTACAGTTTTCTGTGAATAGAAAAGCATACAAACGTGTCTTCGACAACATATATTGTATTTTTATCTCACTTTTTTTTAGACAAGACGCTTGAAACAGGACCACTTAAAACCTTAACAGCTATTAACATGCAAGCAGAGTTTTTCGAAATAGTCGCAAATACGGTAGAATTTGCACTCGTTTAATAACAAGTTAGATTTTCCTAAGAAGGTTCTATATTACATAGCTTGTCACTTAATTATCATGCCTGTTTTTTCGAGGAGTTGACCATGAGATGATAACAAAATATACATGTGCCTACCTATTATAGTCGCTAAAGTGTTGGTTGGGATCAAGGGTTTTGTGGTTCTTTGGAAAGCAAAGTATCCATCTACATGCTATAGGGTAGACCGGGAGTATTTCGATAAAGGGACAGAAACAGTTCAATAGGAGCATGATTTCCGAGATTTTGTTTTCAGTCCACTCTATCGACTAAAGTGCTAACTCATAACGGTTTTTATCCTTTTTTTGTTCTGATCTGGGCTACTCCGGGTTCTTATTAACTCTGTTCGTATCACAAAATAGAATAAGGAATCTTGAATTAATTGTAAGATGGAAATTAAAGCTGCTTCGAAGGATCATTAGAAATAAATTTAGATATTCCCTTCTCCAGTAGTCTTTTAACGTAATAAACGCTAATGCGGATTTTCAAGGAAATATTTATTTCCGATTGAGTAATTCTTGACACAAATTAAATCCTTCCTGTTCGGAATCTCAGAACACGTTTCTCGTTTCGTGAGCAACAAGAATTAGTTGTAGATTCATTTCCCGAAATTTTTGGATACCCCGCACACTCTAATTACCTTGATCTGTTTATCCGGGTTTTCTCCCGGTTCAAATCAGTTGCATTTAGAATACACTTAAAATCTGTCACATTTCTTGCTAGATATTTAAATATCAAACGTTGTTGAATACATTTTTTCTTGCACAAAAACTAACACATTTTTCAATTAAGATGTGTGCAAAATGTGTATTTTTTTTTTTATTTTTTTGGTATAAATCGAATCAACAAAACAAGGAATCAAAATTATTTAAAATACCGTAGTTAAAAACTTTCGCCGTTTTCCGTCAGGTGACGTCTACTGGTTCTTTACTGTTAGAAGAAAAATGTGTTAATCAACTAAATAACTTTTATTAGCTACAGCAGAAACCCTCAGCTTTATATAAGATGCGAATGGATAATAAAAATTGCACTGTCCTACTTTTTTTTCCTCTGTCCTGAACGGAAGTAGGTGTTCCTTACAGATTTTGACCTCCTGATGATGAATCTGAAGTCAGATATGTTGAGAGCTATCAGTTCTGGTTTTTCAGAAATTGTGAAATGCAATTTTGAAGATACTTTTAAATCTATGTTTCATAATAATATATTGTTATTTTTATGTACAACGCAAACTAGATGAAACAAATTATGTACATGGCACATTTGAATATCAGAAGGATAAACCAATATTTATATGTTAGAATTGCGTGTAGTTTTGCATGAACAACACACTGGCAAAAAAAAAAAAAATGAAAACCAGTAAAAATTCACATGAATGAGACAATGCAGCTGATGCATTTATACATCGCAAATCAAACAAGTGTGGCAAAGACATATACCCGGTACATAGATTGATACATGTTAAGAAGCACAAAATAAAAGTAACACCTATGAAGCCTTCCTCTTGTGTAACAAAGAGAGACATAGATTGATGCATGATAAGAAGCTCAAAAGAAAAGACCAAAGTAGCACTCATGTAAGTGATCATGTGATTCAAACCATAACATTGGTGTTCGGAATGGCATACATTTGTGAGAACCACGTAACCGTTCCCTTAGATTCACTGCACAGGATTTACAGCAAAATTTCGGTACTCAGGGTTTGAATATGTCGACCTTCGGTAAAAAATTCAATTCATAGTTAAAAAAAACAACTGGTGTTATCCTTGTGAGCTTCGGTTTTGGAGTTATCCGCTCACACACACAACAGAAGTTATCACGGTCGTTCTTACACTTCCGAGGCATTTTCAGAAATGTAGCACTGTATTTTCACCACACGAAACCTTTTTGAACCTTTCGTCTGTGGAGGGGGAAGCGGGGGGTAATTCATTTTATATTAATAAATATTTGTGTTTAATATATTGACATGTATGAATAATTATGACTAATATTATTATGAACAGGAGTTTGCACCCCACCCGCTTCTAGTTCCAGGAATGTGAAATTTTCAATTTTTTGTTTTCGATTTTTCCAAAAATTGAGACCTGATACGGACCAGAATCACCTATTACTTTTCAGAAAAGAAATTCAGTGTTGGACAGTGTTATTATTACTTGATCAAATTTTGTGTCCACAAATTTATGTCCACTGATCTATCTCAAAATTGTTCATGATTTTAGTATATCTAGATATATGAGCCTTAAATATTATTTTATAAAGGTCAAAGGCAGCAAACATCTGTTTACCTCTGTTTACCACAACTTTTTTTTTTTAAAAAAAAAGAAGAAAAATGTAAAATTTCATGGAATCATGATTTGGCCAGGTCTTGCAGTATCATGAAATGAAACAAACAACATCATTTTTTTGTTTGTTTGGTTTGTGTCGTCAGCAACAGTTTCGTCATTTCTTGTTTCTTCCTTTTCATATTCTTCTCTTTTTTTTGTTTCTTCTGATAGAAAGAATCTTCAAGAGGGAAAGAAACGACGAAGAAGAAACAATTTTTTACTTCTGACATCTTTCCATCGTGAGAACGGATGTTCGTGATAAAGAGGGTAGTAATTAGAAAAGGCGGGAAAAAATTAGCTGGAATATTTGTCGTGATTTTTATCTACTTTCCTTTACCATGTTTGTATGAGTGTGTGTGTGTGTGCACTTTTGAACCAGAAGAAGAGAACAGTTTGACATTTATTTTCCTCTTCGTTGCTTTCTAACACACACAGTAAGAAAAACACGAATGTGAATACTAAAACTTATATTAAAATATCACTATTGTAGCGCCTACCTCCCATTATCTAGCGTTTACAGTCGAGGACTTCAAATTTGTACTGAGGAGGACTTCGAGTCGAGTTTCGAGTCGAGTTTCGAGTCGAGTCGCTGTTTTTTGGTCGAGTTTCGAGTCGAGTCGAGTTTGATATTTGGCTCGCCCGTGCGACTCGTTTTAGCTCGTTTTTAGTGCAGGTAAAATAAGCCAAAAAATAAACCCAAAATGGAAAAATTCCTGCATTCGTGAAACTTTGGTAATAAATTACCTTAGATATGAGGTTCACCAAACCGAATAGGGCATAAAAATTCTAGGGGGGGAAGGGTGCTTTTGAGGGGGTAGAGGAAAAGTGCTGGAATTCCATTGTTGCGTGAAATAGGCGTGTGCGGTGTTGATTTATAGGTTTTTTGGTACGCTGAATCGAATGAAAACATCATCAGGTCAAGCAAACCAACAGCAATAGAAATTTATAAAGGAGGGGGAATTTAGGGGGGCGGGGGCGATTATTTTACATGTTAGGTAGATTTCTTTAGAAATATGTCTAATGCAGAGACTCTCATGTCAGAAATTTAGGAAAGTTTCTATGTAGTTTCTCCTTTCATCATCCCCTGACAGGAAAACAACCCTCAGTTAAGATATTTATATATAAATCACAGCCATATTCAATCCACTACTGGATGAGGCCTCTTCCCAAAGGGAGGAGTTGGCCTACTGCTCCCACGCTGACCGACGGGTTGAGAGAGGAAAGCCGAAGCTCTCACTGTGATCGCCACTGTCTTTTATTCACAGCAGCTCCGCAATTGTCCTCACGATGCTGGGTCAACACCGACATTTTTGAGCCCCCAGCGGGAATCGAACCCGGGACCGCTCGCACTGAAGTCGATATATCATCATCATCATATTCAGCCGTTTTCTATCCACTGCTGGATGAAGGCCTCCCCTTTTCTTTCCACATATCTCGGTCTGCTGATATCCTCATCCATGTAGCTCCTGAAAAACGTTTGATTTCATCTACCCATCTTACATTTGGACGTCGTCTCGGTCGTTCCTTTTCTCTAGGAATCCACTGTAGTACATTTGTCGTCCACCTTCCATCTGTTCGTCTAGCTATGTGACC
>JAGDQP010061348.1:0-12055 GCA_022664845.1 Lepisma saccharinum
TATAAAACAAAAATTGTCACGCATACTAAATAACAAATCTTTTGACCTTCTTCCATTCCGGAAATCAGAATTGAGCGCACTGTCTTATTTGTGAATTCCATGACAATCTCAAACTGGTGCCTTACAATTATTACATTCGACATTGCAGTTCGTCAGTTGATTAATTAAACTATTCGTACTTGAAGAATTGCCGTATCAGGCTTGAATTACTATTGTTAAAGAACGATAACTTCCTGCAGAACATACGTTCATAATTTTTATATTTGACTCCCTTCTAATGATCCTGCAAACTTTATACTCAGCTTCCCTTCGCATCAACTTATGATATTAGAATAACGGAGAAGGGTTACGCCCACCAGCCTAAAGCAAATCTTGGAACGTTAATTTAACTTATTTCCTGACGTCATAGAATGATGAAATTGTGCACAGCGACGTAAGTCGGGTGACAGTAAAATATTGCATTGTTACTTTAATATTTCTATATATTTATTATAAAATAGGACATTTCAATTTTCAATACTTTTAATACGGGCTTCTTTATCCTAAAATAAAAACTAGCCTGCAATGATAATGGGTTTGGCTGGTTGCAGAGCACTTTAGGATATGGATCACATCACAAAACAACTTGAGAAAGATTATCAGAACATCGAAATAACTAAAAAAAAAAGTACACACATTTACTCAATGCTTGTAGTCAGGTCATTTTCTTTTCTGTTTTGTACGGGTCCATGCAGAGTACGTAGTGCCTGTTGGTGGCTACGATATAGACCTGCATTTTACGATAGTGATTTCTCGATCTAACCCCACGAGAAAAGCTACATTTTCGGCACCACGACACCCTTACAATTGTGTAGGTTCCCATCTTTTCGTGCAGTTGTACGTTCACTCTTGAATGATATTATTTATTTGTGTGATAACAGTACAGGTACGAGCAAACACCTATTTGCTATGAGGAGTGAGTGATTGTTATTAACGTCCTAAGTGAGTTAGTCAACTTCAAAGTGGACTCCTAACCACTGAATTTAATGAACCTCACGAGACTTGAACCAGTGACCATGCGCACAAAAAAGTGAGCAAGTGAGCCTGCAAACCATTCGAGCAACCTGGGGGATGTTTACTATTGTGTGGGCCGCGGTGCCTACCGCTGCTGCATGGGATCCTCGGTTCGATTCCGGCTCTTGCCAAGTGGGTTTTGTGGTGGACAAACACACTCTGTGTTTTCCCGGGGTTCTTCCGACTCCTCCCACTTTTTTCATTAAACTGATTATCCCATCATCATTTATTCGGCCTGAGCCAAAGTTGCTAAAAGACTTAAATCAAATTTTTGCTATTGCTATTGTACTGACTGTGGTGTGAAAATGCTGCTCTCCCAAGACAGTTTGAGTTCATTGTTATAAACGTCCTAAACGAGCTGATGAGCTTCTAAGGACGGGTGGAGCTCTCGGCCACCCCGAGGTCAACCAACGCAGTCTGTAAGAGATTAAATCTATAACACTAACTATACTCTTATAACCAAGTAACCTAAAAGAAGAAAGTCATTTTCTGCCTAAATATATTTCAGCAAATATAAGGGATTATCAGAATTAAATAAACTGTTTATTGAAAAACGAATACATCGATTATCCCTTATAACATAATAAGAACACTATCCTCAGTCAACATAATGGATCAGATACCAAAAGATCAAATGCTAAAATATATATCCGATAAAAACTAATTCAATTAGTCTATTATCACATTATCCAGATAGTGGGAGCTGTAGTTTGTATCTTCAGCAACCAACCTACGGTTCCGTTACGACATACCGTTAATTAAAAACTGCTGAAAGGTGACAAGAAAGAAAAAAAGACAACTAGAGCCTAAAGCGAAACGCAAGCTACAGAATATCTTTGGAGCTTTTTAAAGATGTCAGATCTCCTTTCCTCTCCTCTGCTTCCCTGTCTCATTTGGTGTCTCTGTCCCCGCCTATTCTGTCTCTTCCTCCTTCTTTCCCATCTGTGATTCCACTCATCTTGAACACAAGAGAGTGAAAAATTATCTTATGAACGTGCCATGTCTACAAGCGGAAACATACGGGTTGCTTCTTTTTCTCTCATTCATATACAGTTAGGTATTTATCATGGAGGTGGTTATTGAGAAAAGCAAGATAAAAAATGAAAAAATAAAATAAATGGCTTGCATGTGTTTCGCTTGACATATTTTACAAGACCCATTCAAAATGTTATCTAAACTTGACTTAAGGTTACCCGATTTTCATGGTCAAATTATTCAGATATTAATCTATATAAGGCAATCCAATTCAAATGACTGGAGTAACCTACCTAGAAATAATATCAGATTCTTGTCTGTACGCCGTGAAGGAGAAAGGTAATAGCAATATAAATTATATAAGTCTTAACAAAGTAGGCTGGGAAGGAAAGGGATTGCCCCCCCACACACACACACACTCTATAAAAATGTGCTCTTGTATACTTTAAATAAGTTAGTTAACATTTGACCCCATCTGTACCTCTTCCACTCCGATCACTATTTTAAGACATTTTGAACACATTTGAAGGGTACACGGGAAGAACGATCAAAATTCATTTTTGAAAGTTGTGAGAAAAACGCATTTTAAAGTGTAAACAATTGAATTTTGATTTGATTTTTGATCTTGTAGGCATCTTAGCCCAGGGTAAAAACAAACCTAATGGCCGAAATTAAATTTAGGATAAAACGGAGTAATTAGCACCAACTTTCTGGATAATCCGCATAAAATTGCAGACAAGGTTAATTGCGTGGGTGTGAATGCAACATGCATGTTAATCACATGTTAACATGCATCATACAACACCTCAGAGTAAAAAGTATATTTGTCTTTGTACACTAACATGAAAAATAAAAAAAATATAACAGGTGTTTCAGACGTATTTTTACCCCAGCTCTGGGAGTATTAGTGTATTCCGGGAGACTCAGACACCGATCTTTCCCTAGCCTTTGTAGAACCCTCTACTAACTGCAAGACAGCAGTCGTGGTTTTGGTCCGCCCCGGAATATTTCCGGTACCCACCATATCTGGTCGGTATTCTCCTATCCGCCACCTGGGGATGCGCCTGATGGGAGACCAGTAACTCCAACCCGGTCTATTTACGAGATAAAATTTAAAAAAAATGATATTAACATAGTTAACATGGTTAATATTTAAACTGCAACTCTATCGTGAATTATGGCCCACCATGTACAAAGATACCTTGTAAACCCAAGTACAGCAAAAACAACTAGGAAATGAAAGGAAGAAAGAAAATGTCTACAAATTATGCTTTGTACGACATCATCTAACACAAGCTGACCGTAAGTGTTTAACTCATGTTTTCTTGGTCCTACCATACGGACAAAGAACTCGAACACACTATTTAACTACAAAGAATTTCCTTAGTAATTAACTACTTACTTACAGTGATTCCTTTTGCATACATAATACAAAAAGAAAACAGAAAACAAAACAATACCCCAAATCAACACACTAAAACATCATTCATCCGTACTTGATGGGACAGGACCTGTTCCGGATAAACCGGATTTACGAATTTTTCATGTTGTAAGCGCCCACAAATACAGAAATACATAACAAAATGATTCATTTTACAAAAAAACAAATTTTATTTTAATAAATTGAGGGCAAATGCAATACAACACTGCACATTTACACTGCGCAGAAATAAATTAGACTCGCTCACTTGTACACGATATTTTGAAAACGATGTAAAGATAACCATTTTACGTCATTTGATTATGATCATTTCATTGACCTAGCTCCCGAATTCGTCAAAGACGTTAACAATCAGATTTTACATTTTCAATTGTTTTCCAAACGTGATGGGGCCGCGGTAGCATTGTTGAAATTCGGCTCCACAATTGTTATCTCATCTTCTTTCTTAGATTTTCCAGAATAGCATGTAGCCCCTTGAAGAAAGAGAGAGCCTCCACTTCCGTGTGATCTCCTATGGGATTACGAAGTTTTTATTTATTTATTTACATGTAACACTTTTTAGTTCTCTTGTCGTTAGTCGTATCCAAATTAAGATAAAATAGCTGATGTATGGACTTTTCAAGTCGGACAATTCTTTTATAAATATGATAGGACCTTCTGAGCTACTGCACTTTGACTGCTATGTGATATTCCTTACGTAAATGAAACGGAAGACAATCCAGTTCACTTACTGTAGATCTGGTCGTATGGGCAGTGATTGAAAAAAATGAATCTTACACCTGGGTTATAACTTAGAAGTTACCGGAAAGATAAATGATAGGTCGCTGTAAACTACATTACAATATTGTATGCACTAGACCTGCAATAAAAAAATTTTTTTCCCCATTGCAAAGAAAATGTTTTAGTTTTTTTAAGGGAGTATAATATACTGTACATTTTCTTGGCTATACGATTACGTGTTCGTTCCTTATAAGTTGAATATCCATGATGAATCCCAGAAATATAAAGGATATGCGTTAATGTATGCTACAAACTGAAATGGCCTGAAGTGAAACCTGTGGTACTCTTGATGAGGTCTCAATCCACACAAAATTAATAATTTTTGAAGATCCTTCCAAAAGAAGAAGAAGAAGAAAAACTACTGAACTGTAATCGACAAGAAGTTACATCTTGGATCAATTTCTAAAGCTGTAAGTCTGGATTTGGACATACAAAACAGTCGGAAGTCTCATGTCTGGATCGAGATACCTAAAATTTGGATCTCGGATTTCGATTTCCATACCTGGATTTCGAATCTTGATATAGGCACAACCGGACTGTGTTGATCCGTTTGGCCGTCCTAAGTGTAATCATTACGTTACAAGATTGTAAGAAGTCTAAACAGAAAAATTGATGGCATTATGAAAGAAAGACAGACACTCAACTCAACAGGAATGTTTACGACTATATATAACAGACAACTCAACAGGAATGTTTACGACTATATATAACAGACTCAAATTAATTCAATAGGAAGCAGCTGATCATCTCGAGAATGAAGTTAAATTCATTCATAACATCCTCGATGGTCTCTGTCGCCAGCATTGTTTCAAAGGATGACACGAAAGTTCAAGGAGACAAACAGCTGACATCGGAAATCACACACACAAACACAAAGATGTATTGAATTTATAAGAGGAAGAAGAGCATTTTCCGTTCGTCCCACGGCCAATCTTCTCTTTCATTTCGGTAAAGAACAGAACTGTTGTTGTTTGACCACCATTCACCATATTTTCTGAAAACAACGTGGGAAACAGAAATCGCCATCGTGATTTTCATAGTGGCATGAATCCCAGAGTTGCCAACCTGTAAAGTTTACGGACACTTCTGAGCAAAGTTTTTTTGGGGGGCAGGGGTTAAAGGTAAAGGCAGGGTGATAAAGGTAAAAGGTACCAGCGCATGGGGAACGTGGAGGTAGCGCTCCACATATTCTCGAACTACAGCACGAACTGAGGTAGGGTGGTCATTCCCACACTCGACCGCCTTCCCTATCAAGAATACTCTGGCACTCAATTTGATTGGAGGCTGAGAGCACCTCAGAGTGCCATGGGAACTTGGGGAGAAAAGTCCCCAGTGTCCTAGTTGGGATTTGAGCCCAGGCCGCCCGATTATTCGTAGTCAGACGCGCTACCGTGACTCGGCGGGGGCGGGGGGGGGGGGGGAAGATTCAAAATAAAATGGATTTTCAGTGCCAGAGATACTCTCTTCCCTCGTAGAGAACCGTTATTCATATCTGTCCATATTATCGTTTTGTTGTACGCAAGGAAAATGTTGAATTTCGAAAGAGATGAAGTCCTCGAAATGTGAACTTGAGGATCAAATGGAAATAGACGGATCATACGTGAGTCTAATGAGGATCAAGTAGGTGAGAGAAAGATAAGTGAGAAATGATGAAAACAGCTCTGTTTACGGAAAATTAAACATCGAAATGCGCGATATATTTGCACTCCCTTAAATTGAGGCTTATATTGTTCTGATATTAACATCCTTATATAAAAAAATCGAATGATGAATATTCCCTCCTCCTTTCCTTGTAAAACTAGCCCTCTCCCAACGCGTGGTCTAGTGGATATAGTCGCAGACTGATTGACACTGGGCCGAAACCTGCCACCGCCACACACAGAATTAGGGTTTTCAGTAGTACCTCTCAGCTTACCCAACTGGATGCCGGTATGATCCCTAGACAAAAGGATCTGGCTGCTTTATCCTTTCCCTGTCTCAGGGAAAGTGATCGCCATGGGATGTCATCCTTCAGACATCTGGCTTAGGCCAAACTACATGTATGCCCGTAAATATAATTTTAAAATAAAAAAAAACAGCGCAGAAAGCAACAGGAACGTAGTTGCACCGGGTTACATGCGTAGGATTAACAGGGAATCAATCAACGCGGACGGCGCTGGACCAACAATAATAACCGGCATACGACCAACACGTTAAAACATAAATCTCGATGATAATGAAATAATTCTGTATTAATAATTTTCGTAAAAAAAAAACTCTAGCGTGGATTGGCACCGGCGTTGGACCAACACGGCGTTGAACCAACAATAAAATTGACAACGTCCCAGATATATAAAACGTAAAAGAATATCATCTTAAATCATTACACCAACACCGGCATGAAACCACCAACAGTTCCTAGAACCGGCGCTGGACCAACACAGCCATTTTGGTCTTAGGTGCTGGTCGTACGCCTGTTCTTGCTGGTTGCGAGGCTGTTGGTCGTACGAAGTGTTGGTCCAACGCCGCATTCCCCTTCCTAAACTGAGACTAATATCTTTTCTTGATAGGCCTATTAATTAAAACCTGTAAAAACGATTGTGCTTGAACTTTCGTACGTTAGAATAATGAATACTCCCTCCTCTCCTAGCACAAGCACAATATACAATCAAAGAGAAAAGTTTGGGGCATACCTCCACTACTGACATCAAAATATTACAGAAAGGGCTTTCAGCTTTTCGCAAAGTCACATTTTGAGCAACAACATTAAAAAGTCTATAGTTGGCAACTCACAATTTCTGAAGAGAGACACCGCACTACGTGGCAACACTGAGTAGTAGTTTTCTTCCATTGACCCTGCCCTTCTCATTGCCGCCCGACATTCCACCATCTACCACAGTCTGCCTGCTTTCGTTTCTTTCTTTCTCCCCCTCCCCTATTTCTGCTCAAACATCGGCAACGACGACTTCCACTTTTCCTTTTTGTCGCTGCGCCTTCTCTTCAGTCAATCAACCACGTCATAGGAAAATGTCTCTCAACTACCACCACCAACCACGTTCCTCTGAACATTAACTTCAATCGTTAAAACAATATACTTACCATAGTTACTACCTAGCAGTCAGTCCTCCTTTCCCACACTTAACAATGCTACTTGGCTCCGATTCAAGATCAAATCTGGATATTTATTATTGGAGGCTGGAACACACCCTATCCACCCGAGATCTATCACAAAGCTCACAAAACAACTAGGAAAACAAAATTCAGGGTAAAGATATTCTCTCCCTGCCAAAACTTGTGTAGAAGTATTGTAATCAAGCTTCCGTGGAAATGAGAAAACGAGTGGTGAACCAGGATATTTTCAATGGCGGGTGGTATGAGGGATGTATTCCAAGAGGGAGACGGGGGGAGAGGGGGAACCCGGATCCCTTCCGAACTTTCGATTCCCATGTTCCTGAATTTGAATTTTATTTCAAGCTTTCAGGCAACTTTGGGTCAGACCGGATGGATGATGATGGGATGATTGGAGAAATGAAGAAAGTGGGAGGAAACGGGAGATCCACACACCGTGTTTATCCACTACAGAGCCGAAATGGCATAAGCTGGGATCAAACCGACGTATTGGAATTAAATGTATTTTATACACATTTCTTAAGAGCCGCGATGGCTGTGGTAGAGCGCTTACTCCGGTGCTTGGGGTCCTCGGTTAGATCCCAGCTCACGCCATGTGGACATCTAATTTCACTTATAAATCGGTGGGCCGCCGCGCCGTAGCTCAATAGTAGAGCGGTCACCTGAAGGGGTTGGAGTCATCGGTTCGATACTAGCTCATGTCATGTGGGCTCTGTGGTGGGCAAATATCGTGTGTCTGGGTTTTCTCGAAGTTCTATCGTTTCCTTCCACTTTCTTAATTCCGCCAATTTTCCCATCATCCATACGACCTGAGCCACAAAGTTGCCTAAAGCTAAAAAAAATCGAAATATTCAAATCACACACATTTCATACGCAGACTCCATTCAGAAAAAATACTTTGTATAGGTGCCTGATCGGCATCACATAGTGGTCTGTGGTGGATCCGTACTGCACTCTGGTACTCTGTGTGGTTCGTTCAAGTCCCACTTAGCCCTTGTATGCTAGGTGCTCAATTAGAATCGACTATAAGCTTTTGAGCATCCCGTGAACGCTTAAAATTTAATATATTCACCCGTGGATCCCCGCTAACGTAAAAGCGGAATTTTAACCAATGGCAATTGATGAATCAATACAGTATTAAATTTTGTCCAGTTCCGCTGGTTTGATTCCAAATTTTAACCAAAAATAATAAATTATAATAATACCACTGGCCCATGCATGTATACAGTCGATTGTAGGGCGATTGGTATTTTTGCTTCTTACTCACATGGAAAGGTTAGTTCTTCACAGCTGTCTCGGGTAGTGAGGCTACAATTTAGGTTAGTAACTTCATTCAACAAACCAAAATCGAAAGAGATTACATCAGGTCAATGTTTGAGTATGACCATTACTTCACTTAGCAGCTTGGAAACTGACATGTGATATATATCTTCTGTAAAATACACTGATAAGCACGCACTAATAATTACAACCTTGTGATTACATCCAGTGTTAATGAAACATGCATCAGAAAAATTAACATAAAAATTAACAGCTAAGACAACATAGCATTAATTGTCTTTGCTGTCTGCAAAACTGTTATATTTTATAACCAATTTAGATACAATACTCGCTTGCTAACGTAGTTTCGAAGACGTCAAGATGTGTACATTAATACATAATGAAATGACCTAAATTTAGAAGACACTGAGTCAAAAGAGGAGAGAGAGAGAGAAATGAGTGAAACACTGTTATAGATATGGGGAAGATAACATTACAACATACAGCAAAAGTCCCGAGTAATCCTCACAATATGCACCCAACCAGAGTTAGCTTAGTGAAAAGTAACAGATCAGGACCGTCACTAGTGTTCTGACTTGTTCTTTACTTTTCGTCTCACACAAGGATGTTCTAGAGTGAAGCCATAAAACAAATGATCATCAACCAAGGCGACGGATCTGATTGGTTAGCAGTCAACTACACACATGGCAATCTTTGTTAGCCGAAAACAAAGTTTTGATTGGAGTAAGTGGGCTAACTGGGCGGGACTAAGCTGTGACGTTTGGGTTCATGTTCTTGGCGAAATCGCTATTAGAACATCCTTGGTCTCACAGTACTATTTTAAGAGCTTAGATTCGTATTTTTATTATATATTTATACCCACATTCATGATATACAGGGTGTGGCATAAAAGCGGGATTTTCTTGTAATGCAACGAAACTGATACTGCTTTTTATGATTAAAAAAAATACAAACATATCGACTTTAGACATTGCCATTCGTAAAATATTTATTTATTGTCTTCTCAACCATGCATAAATAATCTATATAAGCAGTCAACATTAATACAGGTATAATTGGATAATAAGAAAAATAAGAAACACTAAATTAGTACATATAACTACAGAACAAACGTATAAACAGACACGCATACACACGCACACAAACTTACATGAAAACATGCACAGTGACGTTCATGTTTTGAAGATGACTCTATGCAGGTGATCACCATTTCGATGTTGACACTCGGACAATCTGCGTTGGAAATCGTCCATGGATCGTTAAAACATTTACGAGGGTCGTCCAGAAAGTAAAGAACGTTTGCGCACCACGCCTAGCGTAGATCCCCCATTACCGCGATTGCTTGTGCTTCAGTCAGCTCCCCTCACCCCTTCAGTGTGAGCCGAGTTTCGTTGCTGAGCGGTCAAAATGACAGCGCCTACTGAAAATATCCAGTGTTGTGGGACCGAAAATATCCATGTGGAACTCATGCCTAGAGGGGAAACAATAAACTCAACAACCTATTGTGAGACTCTACAACGACTTAGACGAGCCATCCAAAACAAGAGGCGTGGAATGTTGCTGCAAAGGTGTTTCTGATTCACGACAACGCTCGTCCTCATGCATCTGCAGCAACACACGGGGAACTTACAGCCCCTGATTTGTCACCACGCCATTACCACATGTTCCCAAATTTAAATGAATTTGTGGGTGGGAAATACTTTGCAATTGATGAGGACCTCAAAGGAGCAGTCACGTCCTAGTTCAAGTCATTGGCGGCAGAAAAGTACAACAGCGGTATTGAGAAACTTGATCCTCGTTATAACATGTGCCTCGACAGATACGATTACATTGAAAAATTGAGTAAGATCCGGTAACATCGTAAATAAAGTACTGTAATGCTATCTTTAGATGCTTATTAGTCACCCGACCGTTCTGTACTTTCTGGACAACCCTCGTACCCGTATATATGAACGTTTCTGATTTGAATACGGATGTTGTTTTTCAGCTTTGCACTGATGTGTGGTCGTCTTGTATACACTTCCTGTGGAACCCCCAAAGGAAGTAAACACAAAGTGTTAAGACAGGTCCTCGCAGGGCAAAAAATGTTACAATTCCTTGAAGTGATGCGGTTTCCGAAAAGTCGGCGCATGAAGGGCTTTCTTTGAAATTCGCCCACAGTGAGACCGAACTAGGTACAGTTAAGTAGCACTTCTTGCTGGAACCAAAATGGTTTATTTGAAGGGAAGTGTACAAGTTCAGGTGCTAGGACTGTGTTAATCATGTCGGCATACCCTTGAGATGTGACCGTGGCTGCTGGTTCGTACACGGGGGAAAAAGTCACTGAATGTTCAGTTCCAGAGGAACCTGCCGAACGTACGACTATAGCAACTGAACATATGGTACCTGCAGCCAGATTGTTTGGTAAGCACCTTCCCGCCATATTGTTTTACTAGATGCGTCCAGTACCACGCACTATAACTAAAAAAAAAAAAAAAAAAAAAAAAGTTCTACTTAACGCAACTAAACCTAGAGCAACAGATACTCAACAATATAGTACCAAGAACTGAACGTTCCGACAAAACATGTCTGATGCCATTTACTATTGTATTATGCAAAGTTGCAAACTGTTGCTAAACATTAACAGTAACAGGCACCAAATGCGTAATGAGGAGAACGTAACTGGACGGTTATAGTTGCTGCAGTCATACAACCAGTTGAAAGTATATTCACTGAATGTCTTGGAAATTTGCAGCCAGTTTGTTAAGAGATGTCGACCCGAACAGTAAAGTAAACGTCATTATGATACTCTTGAGCTCATTTCTGTAAAATCACGAATCAGTCTTCTTCATAGCTCTATTCTAACACAGGGTAAATTAATAAAATTTCCAAGTTTCGAATAATTAAAGTCTACAGTCTACATAAATTTCTTTACTCCAGAAACTGTTTCCGTAACATAAAAGGACTAGTAAAATGTCACACGTTCAACTGAAGAAACGGTGGAACAGGGGTAGAGTGTTGGACAACAAGGTGAACAAGCAAATCTGAAGGTCATGAGTTCGAACCCCACTCCAGACCTCCCTTTTTTCGCTAGTCAATACTGTTTTACTATGTGCGTCCAGTAACAGGCACTATAACGTCTGGTACACTGCTTACTGAACATATTATTTCCGTTCACTAAATATTTTCAGTTGCCATAGCCGTACGTTCGACAGGTTCATCTAGAACTGAACATTTGACTGCCTGCAACTGAACTTTTTTTCTCCATGTACTTATACCCAAAAAAGAAAGAATCGATTATTCCCATTAAGAAGTCTGTACACCACACTGTGAAACTCTATGTAACAGAAGTTGATGCAGTCCACAGAGAACTGAAAAAAAAAGTTATCCTCGCAACAGGGACCTACCGCCTATCATCAATGGATTTCGAGACTGACA
>JAGDQP010061349.1:0-12055 GCA_022664845.1 Lepisma saccharinum
TTTTCAAATCATTGTATAGTAATATTTTATTACCTAAAATCTGGCACATTTGGAAAAACTAATTTAGCGTTAGGAGCTTCTTTCAGATAATGTGTTCACTTCTCTGTTTACTTGGGTCCTTCAGAAAGTTAAATATTTTTTTTTAGTTTTTTAAAATTGTGTCCTAAACAACGACCAACCATCCTACCTGAAGTATCTCTAGTTTTTGTTGTTAGTCTGACCAAGCAAATACCGGGATGATACCTTCAACCTAGACCCTATTCGATTCATTCCTGAATCCTTTCCCTTACCCTATCCCAGCATGAGCCATCGATACGTAAAGACCACAAATAAATTCAAATCATTTGAAATGAAAGATGTAAGTTTTCACATATCTTGCTTCAAAGTTTATCTTGATAAAAGAAAAAAAAATCTTCAAAGGAGGAAATAAAATGTCGGGAAACAATATGAACTATTTTTAAAAAAATCACTATCAATGTATTGACAACGGTTGCCAAGAAATATTCCTAAAGGTTAACTAAGTTCTCATGAACTGTAGACTGAATTATCTCAATACGAATTTTTCTCACTTGGTCTAGTGATGAATAACGCTATCTAATTATGTAAGCAAAATATCTAAATTACGAAACTATGGATATTATTCGAGCTCAATTGGAAAATAAACAATAACAATATTCTAATTATATTGAAATTATTGGCCGGCGATAAATTAAACTACATTTAGGTTTTAGTATTGTTGGAAGCTTCCTTATATTATATTGTTTTTTCAAGTATATTCATTCGTGATAACTAACGCTTGAACTCGTTACCGAGCATATTCTGATAAAGTAAAAACTACTTACCGTAGTAAATTACAACACAAAACGTAATCGAATCTCTCAATATCAGAAATGGGTGACTTTATTATATCTTGTTTATAAAAGCAGAAATGTTGTAGTAGTTCCAACTTATCGTAAACCAACCCAGGATATCTGCCGGCTGATGTGAACAGCTGATAAAACATACGCTTGAGAAATAAAGCATTTTTCTGCAGGTAAGTAGCAGTGCATTTAAAGAAAATGAAATCAGTCACATACGAAAATGGACTTAACCAATACAATCTAAAGTTTAAAAGAATCGCACGAAAAAAATAGTTTTTGATTTCCTACTGAATTGACCACGTGACCAAAATATGTCTTCTTGGCATTCGCCCTTTCGGTAGACACTCTTTTTGTTATTCGTTCTTTCGGCATTCGCCCTTTTGGTAGTCTTTCTTTTCTTAGTCGCTCTTTTGCCATTCACATGTTGGTAGTCGCTCTTTTTGTCAATCTCATTTTTGTCATTCGCTCTTTGTCATTAGCTCTTCTAGTCACTCACCCTAGCCGCCATTCCTATAGCTAACTTCTCCCATTCGCCAACGTCACCTTACACAGCATAAAACCTACTCAGAGATGAGGAAGGACGAAATACTTATTTACACGGTAAATTAAAAGAGAAAGTCGAGGGTGACCGGAATGGTTTAAGTAGCTAGTTTCAAGATTCGATATGGCAATCAATAACCACCAGTGGGTCTCCCAACACAATATTTCCACACCAAACCGTGTACGTATGATAACAGAACAGATTCGTTGGTATTTTCAATTGAACCATAACATTTAACATGAACACTTACTTTCGTCAGAACGTGATGTATGATGAAAAGCGACGCTATGAAGATCCAATTAAACTTTAGTAAACGGAACGATGATTAAAATATCTTCCCTTGTACTATTTCTTAATGCTAACATCCAACGTTCCTAATGAGATAACATAAACATTCATCAAAATTTTAGATACATTTTAATAAAATTTAAAGGGAAGTAAAAGTTACAAACAAACAAATAAATAGCAATGAAATAATTTAAAAAATATTCATCTTCTCGTGATTAAAATGTATTGACAATCTTTTTAGGCAAAGAAAATTGTTTACGCAAAGTGTGCGAGCAAATGTACCCTTAACAAACTGTTGCAGCTTTCAGAGAAAAAACATTTGCGCTGTTGCCTCAAAGTTCAGTTCTTAAGCTTGCAAGTATTTATATGAAATAATAAGTTCTTTTACGCTTCTGGTCAGTATTTTTATATATTCCAATTCACCAGGTCCTTAAAGATTCACACCAAAACTAATTTCCATTGTAATCTCTTCAAGAATGGAAAGTGGGGAGGGGGAGGGATTAGAAGAATGAATGCTGCTCCCTTGACGAACTTTTACAAGATGATGTCTCGCAAATCACCTTCCTCCGGGACCAAAATATGAATGCTTCACAACGCCACTAGAACATTTCGAAAATTAGCACACAGTCGCAGTTTGATGTCGCTGAAGAAACACCAGACACTTAAGTTTAGATTAACGCAAATAGGAAAGTTGGCAGAATAGTTCCCCGTATGACAACATTAATTGCTCGTCCCAAACAAGAATAATCGAAGCACTATATTACAAAAATAAACTGATTAATTGACAATTTTACAAACTGGGTATTTCGCAACGTCATACCATGCCGTTTTAAACTTATTTCATGACGTTGTATCCCATAGCGACTTAGACTAGTTTCAAACGACGTTAACCATCACTGCCGGTTATAACTAACGGCATTTTTTTTTATCTGTCGCACTGATATCACTGTCATACATTGCGCAAAACTTTCGAGACGTGCTTCCAACTTCGTACTAGCAGTTTCATTTTTCTAATTTTACTGCTATAAAATTACTTTTACACTTCTGATAATTCCAGAAAGTATTAATTCCATTGTAGTTCCATTGTAGACTTTATAACACTACACAGCGTTCTTTTTCATGTTAACTTTGTTCAAAACGTGGGCATAATGAAGAAACCTCCAGCGCCGATTCTACGTTTCGGACTCCAACTTTCAACTGCTCGAAAAATTTGAGGGAAAACTCACCTCAGGACAACTTACAATAGAGGTTTCTCCATCCGTAAGAACTACCGTACGTTAACAGAACTACCGTAAGTTACTCATGATACAATAAAGCTTATAATTATAATAAAAATGATTGATACGATGGACCTTCACGACACTAACCAAGGGCAAATAGAGTTCAAGATTCAACTAGGAGAACTCAAAACATTTCCACATAAGATAGTGTAGATCATACGAAATTGAGCATTAGTTGGCGTCAGATTGTTGCGATAGACTTTAGCGTTGGATAAGAAGAAACGAGAAAATCCCTGTCTTCATTCAAAGAAACTCAGAAAAGTAAAGGAAATTCCAGGAAATTCTATCGACGCCATTACCGAAGCAAATAAAAATCTTTATTATACTTTATTGAAAAAGCACAAAAATAGCTAAATTATTACAGAAAAACATTAATTGTTAATGACAAAGCATGATTAAAGATGTATAATTTCCCATATAAAATTTAATTGAAAATATGTGATTGAGACAATGAAAGTTTGAGACTGATTTCTTTTCAATAAGTTTAATATTCAGCCTAAGACTTTATAAAAATATACACACTTTTTATCATTCACCCTTTCGGTAGTGGGTCTTTCTCTCATTCGCTCTTTTTACAATTCGCTCTTATTGTAATTCGTTCTTTTGGTATTCGCTTTTTCGGTAGTAGCTCTTTTTGTAATTCGCTCTTTTCGTCATTCGCTATTTTAGTTGATTGTTCATTTTGTATATCGGTCTTTGTGTTAGTCGCCCTATTTGTAGTAACTTTTCTGGAGTTGCTCGTTTGTGGTTCGCCTTTTTCACATTCGGTCTTTTGTAGTGGAACACGTTTAGAGGCAATACGACAAAAGTACATAAATTTTCATGTTTTTAAAAATTTGATAGTTTAATGTAAGATTAACTAATCATTTGTGAGAACAGTTATATTGTGCATTCTTACATTCGGGGTTCAATAAATCCACATGAGAACGATATTTTGGTCTCAAACTTAAATCTGTTTAAATCTCTATTATACATAGATAGCACTGAAAGTGGCAATATGAATAAATAGCAAGGAATAGTGACATTATGTTTTCAAAACTTAAGGGAATTGTAACTTTCCTTGGCCTGACCTGAAAAGAATATATCAAATGTGTGACAACAGTTGTGGTACGAAATATATAAGATTCATAGATTACTTTTGTGAGAAATATTTGTGAACCAGATTAAGAAACCATTAGTGAAAAGTGGTTCTTCATTGTCGAAAAATCTCTTATATCATTAGGTGTTCTGAATGTTTATACATGGAGCTGCAAAATAACAGAAATAAAAACACTTCACTTTTGATTTTTTTAAGTTTAATTTTTATCACTCTTAGGCAACTTCTGCTCAGACCAAATGCATGATGTTGATGATGGAATGATTGATGGAATGAAGAAAGTGGGAGGAAATGAGAAAATCCCGAGAAAACCAACGCACACGGTGTTTCTACACCTCAAAACCCACATGGCAGAGCAGGGATCGAACCGACGACTTCAAGCACTAGAGGTGAGCGCTTTACCATTGACCCACCGCTACCCAACCCCTTCACGAGATGCGTGGCTTGAAAATAAGAAAAGCGTATAGACTATCAACGATGCACACATATTTCTATTCGGATCTTTAGGTTGCCTAAAATGAACTTTAGAGCTTGATATTCCCAATACCGTTAACGGTAAAACTGAAGTGGCATAGTAGAATTCAAGACTTGAAACTATATGCAAAAATGCTTATTTCAAAAGGGATAGAGGACTCCCCGATATTATCTGAATAAACGTAGGTCGAAATAAGCATTAATGGGACTAGTTTCTTATTCGTTATTATTTCGACTCACTACTTACTCCAGAGAATGACCGGGAATACCCGGTCCTTTGTGCAATCCCTTGCGTATCCATTGCATGATATTGAAATATGCATTTTCGGATAGGGCTAGTGGAAGTTACGATGCCGCCTCAGTTCTACTGTTAAAGGTGTTGCAAATATCGAACTCTAAAGTTCATTTTCCCACGTTTTAGGCGGCTTACAGCGCCGAAACGAAGCATTTATGCAACTTTCATGGTCTATATATTTAGTTGTTTTTTCTTGGTCAGGAATCCCGTGAGGTGACTATGTCGATGTTATTTGCATTGCCCTTTATAAGCACCATTAACTTTACTCAATTCCATGCACTTTGCCATGTAGGGGTTTCATAGTTTTCTCCTAGATACCGAAAGTGGATATAAAAGTATTCCCTATAAAGCCATTTTCGAAAAATCAAAATACTTCGGTGTCAAATGAGTACTTCAAAGAAATGCTACTAATAAGCACAATGAAATTGTAACACCCTCTCAATTAAGTAATTTTTAAAATTTCATTGAGACTTTTTAACTACACACTGTTCGTCTTTTACTATTATAGATTAGGGAGATTGACTTACGAGACTCAGTTTAAAATACGAAATTTAGATAATATCTTACTTACTTACTAACTTTATGGCTTACGAAACTCGCAAGTTCATCGCCGCAGTAACTAACATTCTCCAATGGATACTATCCTCAGCAAGATCAAGCCAGTTTCCATCACAAACACCTAATTCTCGAGAATCCCTTATAATATTATCCCCCAACGTCGTCTCGGTTTTTCCAACGGCCTCTCTTTCCCTCTGGTTTACTAACGTTGATGGAATATAATCTTCGTTTTTTTCCCATCCAAGATATATGGCTTGCCCATCTTAATCGTCGCGATTTCATTATTCGTACAACATCGGGTGGGTCATAAAGTCTATGAAGTTCTTCATTATGCATTAGGTAAATATTACTATCTGGAAATCTCACAACGCGATACTGAATGACATCTTCCGAAATTGTTCAGAGCAGTGTGGTATGAACGTGCGCGTAATTTCTTATTTGTTTTTCAAGTGTTGCACTTATCGATCTCAGCTGGAGGGAAACCATCCAGTTCTCTAAGTCCTGTCACCTCTGTTACATGGAAGTGAATTGATAACATCGTATGCCATTGAATAGATATTTATAGATATCTGATAATGACATAGATCAACATTGTTCTCCAATATCCATCAATAATGAGAACCGGCAGAATACGTTGTCAATCTATAACGTTCCTCAACATCAGTCGATATTATTGTCCTATATCGATTAATATCGGAAGAAGATGCTTTCCTATAGGGATCATTATCGATTTATCGGTCTCTAATACTGATCGACATTGACCTATGATAATCGGTCAATACTAGCAAAAATGTTTGAAATTCGTAATTGATCGATCTCGGATAACGACCTCGATAAATATTGCAATCGTCCGTTATTAACATCGGACAATATCGATGTGCTGCTGGGTTTGCATTTGGTGGTAAACGGGTATGGTTTTTCTCCTCTTACAAGCAAACATATTGATGGGGCAAAGAAACTTCTAAATTTCTTTCTTCCATCATGGTTAGAATTTCAAAATATATGCACATGCAAATTTTGGCAACTAGAGTGACATCATGCAATACTTCTTTCATAATTGTTCATGCTGTTGTAAATAATGTATTATAAAATGTTTAGGTATAAGACCCGAGGCACGAACCAAGAATTAGTTAGTAATATTTTTATTCTGTATTTTATTGAGTATGTGTGATCTTTCAACGAACATTAATTTACATATTATTCCAAAGCAACATCGCAACCTCTGTCAATGTTAGTTGCACCTGCATAGACAAACATACGGGTTCAGGTTACAAGACCACATCCTCTTGTGCTCTGGTTTCCAGAGTCACGTTGTAGTAGACGTTGAAAAGAGGAAACATAAGATCTCACCCTCAGATTGTATTTCAAAGTCACGTTACAAGAGCACGAGTAATAGGGGATATGATGATATTAAAGATCGCTTAGGGTTTCAGAGCAAGGCAATCTAAATATCGTATTATATCTGATCAGCAGATCGTTTATCGCAGATCAAGTGATGACGGTAGAAACAGAACAGCAAGTGTATAGTTTCAGTAACATTGTGATTGGCTTAGAAGCGCTTAGCCGCTCCTCCCGAGGAGAACTGTGATTGGTTGTTGTCATGAACTATGAGTGAAACTTCCAAATAAATAGGACTGTAATATTCCACCATGTATGATGGATGTTGAGAAGAAGAGAACGAGTGACGAGAAGTCAGATCAAGTGCGAGAAGCCTGTGCGTTCCTAAGACATTGATAATATCTTCGTTAATTACCATCTACAGCTTTGGTTCTGAAGCTCTGAACTGCAAGATCCATCTCTACTCACGAATATGGCCTGCTCTGATACACACACACCCTTTGCACTAAGACTGATTCTGCTATCCTCGTAAACTGGAATTAGATGAGTTAAAAGTCACACTTATTTTGCATAATTAATTTCATTGTATTGTATAGTATATGTTGTTACGTTCTGTCTGACGGAATTGTAGGTTAGGGTAATACTTGAGTTCGTGTACTCATCATTTATCTTAATTTAGTGTATAAAGAATTAATCATTGCACAGTCCAGTTCAATCGTTTCATTAACATGTGTTCTTTCCAAATCCTAAACGTACTTTCATTAATTATGATAGCCAATGCATAGAATAAGACTCTACCAGAGGCTACTGCCTAAAGTGAACACGGTAGATCGTCGTGTGTGAACTTTAGTCGTATATAGTTCGCCCATATACTAACAGTTCACGCAACGATGACACGAGAGCAATTACTTTGAGAGATATCGATTATATAAAAGTCAGGTTCTTATTTCGGAAGAGTGAAGAAAAAGTGTGATAATACCCTTATATTTGTAAAATGCTGAAGGAAATGAAAAAGCAAATACGTAGTGATGAATACAGGGAGAACATTGCTACATGCTGGAGGGTATGTTCTTCACGGCCGCTATCTTGAAGTCCGCAATATTGAAACTCGATTGATTTTCTTAAATGGAAAAGGGGTCGATTACGGGAAACACGTTTTTGAAGTCAGTTTTGCCGTAAATGTATTATTGTGAGAGATTAGTATCTGACATTAGTATGTGCTAATTATGCAATAGCCTAAAAACATCCATATTGTTTTGAAATGATGAAGATATTTTAAACTAAATGCATACAAATGCATATCGAAATTTCATTTCCGGAACAATTTGTATGAATTTAGGTTTCAAGTACTTCATTATCTCAAAACAAAATGGGTGTTTTCAGGCCATTGCATAATTATCCCATACTAATGTCAGATTCCATTATCTCTCACAATAACACATTTACGGCAAAACTGACTTCAGGAACGTGTTTTCCTTAAAGTTCTAGCCCGAAACGACATAATCTAGCCCACGAATGCCTTGCCTTTAAGAAAATCAATCGAGATTTAAGATGGTGGCCGTGAAGAACATACCCTCCAGCATGTAGCACTTTACTCCCCGTATCCATTACTATGTATTTGCTTTCCATTTGCTTCAGCATTTTACAAATGTAAGAGTATATTCACACTTTTTCTTCACTCTTCAGAAACAAGAATCTGACTATTATATCATCGATATCTCCCAAGTAATTGCTCTCAAGTTACCAAAATTTGCATGTGGAGATATTTTGACATTCTAACCATGATGGAAGAAAGATATTTACAAGCTTTTTTTTGCTCCACCAGTATGTTTGCTTGTTAGTTAACAGAAATATCATTGATTGGCACCCACCATTTAAATCAGCAGGTTCAGTTATGTTCTCTACACGCACTTCCGTTAACCTTTCAGTGTATGTTTCTATGTCTGTGAGGACAAGTCACATAATGTGTCTTCTGAAGGCAGTACCGTCAAGTATAATTGAATACAGGGTAGCTGTTCGCTGGTGACGTCGTAGCCAATTTGGATATAATTTGTGCATTTTACTGTTTGTTTGGTTAGTTTGTACAAACTTTTAATAGTTGAGATACTCACTGTGGTTTTTCAATATATCGATATTGCTGAATAGATTTTATACGTTGACCTTATAGTGGCTGATGTGATGATGATGTGCGTTCTGTCTTATCTACAATTTCAAATTGTTGTGCATTGTGAACCGCTACACCGTAGATCTGGTATTCTTTCCCTAACAAACGTTTACGCATCTCATCACAGGTTAAACACAATTCAAACTGATCGCTTAATATCTCAGGATTAAAGATAGATAAAAAATGTTTCATTGTGGTTTCAGTTTTCACATACATTTAAGTGTTTGGATTGTCATTTTATTGTTTAAATTCATGGAATTTTTTAGGTACCGTCTGATTTCACTGTAAAGTGGTGGAAGAGAATGTGCTTATAGTTTTAATATTTTAAGTACTGAATCATCGTGATGACTAGCTCTTTCAGTTTTCCATGTAAATATAAGCTTAATTGCATAAGTAACATAGACACTTAAACTTATTTACTGACTTCTTGGACTCACAAAACAACTCATCGATCCCGAAAGTTATACATTCGTTATTCCTGGTCGAAAAATAACAGGAAAACTGTTTCTTTCCTCGTACGTCAATATTTATCGTTTTTATTTCTCTCTGCGGACCAAGTGGCCTGTCTCAGTTGTCATATACATAACGTCCCTGTTCGTACTACTATTTATAATAATGAAGACAAGCCAATGAACTTCCAATAATTTAACTTTATTATTCCTTACTGTCTCCTACAATTTGTTATAAACTCCAGTTCACATATTTTTATTCTGTCTGTTATTTTGATATTTCTGTTTTATTTTTATAAAGTATATTTACTGTTTACAACGGTGGCCAAATTTATCCCAAGAAAGTAACTAAATAAGAAAATTAAATAGAAATTTGTACCTTAACCTAACATACGTAAATTTAATACTACTAACAATAAACTTCGACATTTTCAAAAATTCTATGCGTGGGTATTATTTATTGATACGAGGTCTTCGTATGTCAAAAACGATATTAACGTATTCTCCTATTCTCTATGATTCGGTTGTATATTGTGACTCAAGAATTACCAATAAGTTTCAAAATGATTGCGTTCGATATGCTTATTCCATAAAAGACTAGACAGCCTAATCTGACAATCTTTTATCAGCTCCATATTCATATTTTCCACTTCCTTCATAACAGTTCATTATATTTATGCTTCAAGTTCATATCTTCTCAGGCATTCAAATATACCATCTCCATGATAGAGTCACTATATTCAATAATCTTTGGTTATTTTCCAGAATAAACTTGAATCTCAAACACCAGTTTAGTCTCTTTCAAACAATCACTCTAACTCCATGTTAGTTCCTAAATAATGTCAACATTGTATCATGGCTTGAAATAAAGTCTTTAGAACCTAACTCTAAACCTAGGGATTCTAGATTTTACATTTTATTAATGATAGTTTCACACTGTCACTGTCGAAAAATTATAAACAGTGCATTCCCCAAAACAATCCACATATCAGTAGCTAACATATACTGTATTTTTCAACCTTAGAACGTACAAATATAATCCAATTCCTGCGTAATTTCATGTACACTATAAGTAAGTTGAATCCTTCCACATGTAACTCGTACTTTTCGACTTTTCCAATTACCAATAAAGTACTATATTTCATAAGTTCCAGAATAGTTATAGTTATACTCTACAGCTATTCCCAAGTATTCGAGGTCAACGATTTACTACTTAACGACACGAAGAGTATTCCTGTACACTGAAAACTCAAAATTAGTTTTCTCGTAAAGTAATTGATAATGTTCATTCCTCACTATTCAAAACCTCTTCTTAACACTAAATCCATTTATCGATTAATTCGCAGTAGAACTGAGGTGGGTTACAGAAAAAGAAGTGGACGAAAAAATTCAAAAACTTCTCGCCGTTTTTAATGTCTCGTGTATTAGTGGAAGGAGCCTTAAAGAAGTGGTAATCAGATGAGGCGAGGTCCTGCTACCTGGTGGATGAGTAATTCTCTATCCAGGCGTATAAGTTAAGGACTTCCTAATCCTTGCTGTTTAGGGGTAAGCATGTTGGAGGTCACGTCATGGCGATTCCAAAACTGCTGTTGAACGAAATTGGTCTAGAAATCGCAACCATTAACTTTAGAGTTTGGCTGTGATGATCTTGCTCCTTAGACTTGGCTTCAAACTAGTTACGCCATCAGGATCCCAACAGATGAAGAGTATTAACATTAGAGTGTCGGTCTTGAGTTGAAGTGTTGATTTTTTTTTCAGTTCTCAGTCATTGTCTTATTTTCTTCATATTGACCCAAAAACACAATTTCACATCTACTGCGACAATAAGGGTCAGTGACACTCTCTTTTGATTTTGTGGCGGCGGATGAGGATACATGAAGGGATAATGAATGACACGGTGCTTTTTGATCACACACAAATTATAGGGCACTCATCCTTAGAGTTTGCAATCTTTCTCATCGGCATAAATGTCGGGCGATTGTTTGAATTAGAATTTTATTTAAGGTCTTAAGCAATTTGGGGCTCAGGTAGTATGGATGATGATGGGAGAATTGGTGGAATGAAGAAAGTGGGAGGAAACAGGTAAGCCCCGAGAAAAACACACATTCGGTATTTGTCAACCACAAAGCCTACACGTTATGAGCTGGGATCGAACCAATGACTCCACGCTCCAACGGTGAGAGCTCTACCACTGAGCCACTGCGGATCTAGGGATATTATTTTGTGACTATAGGCCACCTTTGCGACCAGTTCGTGATTTATTTATTGATATTCTTGATTTTTAGTGTTTAGTGTTTAGCCACTTCTCATTGAAGTGAGTCGCTTTCCTGAGCCTCTGAGAATTGATTAAATCATAAGTCTCTTCTGATGCCCGAAAACTATCTGCGAGTTGTAAGATGTCCAATATAGTCTCCTCCGTAGATTATTTATATGCGTGTTTGCAATGGCTTAGGCAGGATACAAGTTTTATTAAAGACAAACTCTTATTCTGAAACGATAGCAAAGGGTGCATATTTAGCACACGAGCGTTGCATTGAAATATTACAATAAGCTATCTCAAAGTGACCATCAACAGAATCTACGTACATTTCGAAGTGTCAAAAATTATGATCTAGAAAAGCCAATCTTAATACAATGCTCTAGGAAAAACGTATACCAGGTGTATGCATAAGTTTTTGCCGTTTTTTTTGGGTAAAAAAAACACGTAATTTT
>JAGDQP010061352.1:2011-12055 GCA_022664845.1 Lepisma saccharinum
TGAGTAGTGTCTATTCCTTCTATTGTTTCCTTTTTCGGTATTTCTACGACTACAGGATCGCTCCTATACTCCTTTGCTTTACCTCTTCTTTTGTACAACCTCGGGATACAGCATTTCCAGCTCTTCTTCTTCTGCCTGTACGTCCTTTCCTCTTCGGTTATAGTCTGCTTGTCCTCCCCGCTTTCTCCCGAATCGTCGTTCGAATACGCTGCCTGTTCCTCTTTTCCCTCTGGTCTACCCTCGTATCTGTTTTCCGCTATATTTTCCTTGTTTATTTGATTTTGTTCTTCTAGATTTCTGATGTCTTCCAAATTCCCTTTTATTGTCTCAAAGAGTAATTGGTCATTACTACCATCTCAAATTCGATGTTTTGGATTTTGTTTGCCCACCTCTTCATAATCTTTAAGACTTCCTTTGGTGTAGCTTTCCAGAGGCCCATTCCTATGACTGGGAATGTTATCATCTTTCTTCTTGTTCCTTGCATTGTTGACAGCAGATCCATAAGATCCAGGTCTGCGAGAAAATTTTGCTTCGAATACTTAATATGCAGTACCCTGCAGCCGTATCTGTTTTCAATAAAAAAAAATCCAAAACTTTTTCTCTCTAGCTTCGATCTCCTCCCTCGGGTACTCATCCAGGTCAAAGCCGTCATGTGACAGGGCAACCACCTGGGCGAAGCCTCTCGGGAAAGTTGCTAGTTCCGGGTTTACAAAGTGCAAAACTAATTCGTTTCTGTCATCTAGGTGAATGTGTCCTAATTTTTCTTTTAAGTATTTGTCCGTATCAATAGTGTTACTATTTATAATCCAATTGTTAAAAATATATATTTTCTTAATGTTGTTGAATTCTGCCAATCTTTCTGTACTCCTTTTCTGTCTGCACGGGAGGGTTCTTCTTTTGTGTTTTTCTCCTCTCCTTCCGCTGGTGTTTTGTTAGGGTCCATAATCGAACTTTTCTATTGTGCGTTGGAGTTTTTTTATCTTATATTGAGAACACTCATGTTGTGTTTTACCCCACACTTCTTCCCTTTTTTATGGCATGATATACATACTTTATTTTTGTTTTTGTCCGAACATTCTAGTTTTTATGGCCCTTTTCGCCGCAATGGCCGCATCTTTCATCATATTTGCAGTTCCGGGCAATATGTCCGTAATCTTTACACTTCATACAAACCGTGACTACTAAGTAGTAATTTACATTTGTAGCTTCATATCCAATGTATACCTTTGGTCTGCGGAGTAGGATTTGCCTCACAGATCGAGGGACCTCGATTACCCTTCAAGTATGAGAATTACATTTACTGAAACACATGAAAGTCGTTAATTTTATCAGTTCCATGGACTGACAAAATTTTAATAATAATTGTGAGCTGGAAATACTGAATGTTTTTTGCATGCGCTAGATAGGAAGCAGCTATGTTGATCTTATTTGAGTGCAACTTCGAGGTAGAAGTTTCTACAGCCGACTTATTGTGGAACAGAAGAGATAGCATCAGGTGTGTCTCACTTATTCTTCATCAACTCCATGGAGTTCATAATAATTGTATTTTATTTTAATTTATGTTTCCTTTAATCATGATTAGAGACAAAACACGGAACGCTTTATTCATGCTTCATTGTAGAAATACATTCCTACTGTAAGGAACATGGCAACAAAACAATGAGAAAATCGTCAACTTCATGGACATCAACTACATGGAAATTACTGTATGTTTTGTAAATGGAACAAATAAATGATAAAATATTGATATCTAAGTACCTTCAATATCGACCCACAATGACTCCAGGACTCAAAAGACTAAGATCTTTTACAATTTAAAATGGTTGAGTTCCTTAAATATCCAAAAAGCCATATTTCTGGAGAACGACCCATGTAACAACACAAAGGAACTTCTTTTCGTAATTATGCACTGCTCTACTTAAAATTAGATAAACAACAATTTACCCACGTTTCATTATTCGTTGATGTCAGCAGAAATAGACGATTTTCTTTAAACGTTACCTTCACTGCTAATTTGGTTACAAACAAACATACTGATGGGGTAGGGAAAAGTTCTAAATTTCTTTCCTCCATCATGATTAGAATGACAAAATACGTGCATATGAAAATTTTGGTAACTCGAGCGCAATTACCTTGGGAGATATCGATGGTTTAATAGTCAGATTCTTGTTTCTGAAGTGTAAAGAAAGAGTGTAGAAATACACTTATATTTGTAAAATGCTGAAAAAATGGAAAACAAATACGTAGTAATAGTTGAAGGAGCTACCTGTTGGAGGGTATGCTATTCACGGCCGCCATAGCGATGAATCTCGATTGGTTTTCTTAAATGGAAAAGAGGTCTCGTAATATATCATTCTGGGCTAGAATTTTTGCGGGAAACACTTATGAAGTCAGTTTTGCGGTAAATATATTATTGTAAGAAATAATGGCTTTCGACATAAATATAGGCTAAGGATGCAATAGCTTAAAAATACCCATTTTGTTTTGAAATAATGAAGGAATTGAAACCTAAATACATACAAATTGTTCCTGATTATATTGCCATCATCAAACAGGTGTGCCTTCCACCCAGTACCCATTACTATGCATTTGCTTTCCATTTCTTTCAGCATTTTACAAGTATAAGGTCATTTCCACACTTTTCCTTCATACTCCAGAAACAAGAATCTGACTATTATATCATCGATATCTCTCAAAGTAATTGCACTACAGTTGCCAAAATTGCATGTGCACATATTTCGAAATTCTGACCATAATGGAAGAATGAAATTTAGAACTTTTTCCTGCCCCATTAGTATGTTTGCTTGTCAGTCAACAGAATGTGTAAATTATGACAGTGATAGACGACGTTAGCGGCAATAATAAATATCAAACATTGATTGTATAAAGATACTAAGCCAGGTAATGACTTTACATACTTTACCCAATACAGAATATTCGTGTATATATAATTTACAGATATTATGGTGCAAATAAATTTATTTCATCTAACTGTGACATCAAACGAAACTAGCTCAAGAGATTTGATATGAGTAGAACTGCTACCTAAAACTAAAACAAGAAAGTATTTACTTACTTGCAGACAACATCTTGTTTACATGTATTAGCCAAGGTATGGCAAGCAGGAGACGTCATCCCTTGAACCCTTTGAGCACATTTGGGATGTAACTTTTCTTGAGCTACTAGACATTCGTCTTTTTTGTTTTCAGTTTTCCTGTAAAGAAAAGGATCCATATTGTATCATATATATGTTAAAATAAACATTAGGAAACTGAATTTTCCATTAATTACTTGAGAAGTTAACAGCAGAGTCCCATTGTATGTAGATTTTTACTTGAAGACATAAATCACATGGTGGAAAACTGCTCTTTGTAAGTTTTAAGTACAATGAAAGATATCCAGTGTCATGACTTAAACACGCTTTTACTATCAAAATATAATATTTTATTTTTTAACTTATGGCTTCTAGCTATCTAAAGCTCAGGCCTGGATAGGGGAGGGAAAGGATTTGGAAAGGTTTAGGCCAGGGCTTATGTTGATGGTTTCATTTCGGCATTTTCCCGGTGTGACTGAGAAAATAACTGGAAAAACCTGAGTCAGGATGGTCGGCCGCTGTGATCGAACCCACGACCTCCCGAATGCTACCCTCTCCCACTGAGCTAAAGCGGCTCGATTACTACCAAATTGTTTAAAATAATAGGAAGTTAACTACCCACATGTACAATTGAAAACCTGAATTGAAAAACATCCCAAGTCCACTTTCTTCCTTTTCTTCATTTTTTCTGTTCGTCGGTATCTATGTTCCACTTGCAGAAATATTATTAATCATAATACAACCACAGAAACAATTTTTTAATACAAATAATTTCCGCTGAATAGCCTGAACATACGAAGACCTGTATTTCGTTCCTCCTGAAAAATATACTCCGGTGGACTTGGGATATTTTTCAATTCAGGTCTCCAATTGTACATATGGATGCACGACAAAATTGATATATATACTTGAAAAAAAAAATGTTCATATACAAGATATATTATTTAAGGTAAATTGCCATTTAATATTTCATCCAGAAAATTAAGTTAAAAATAAAAAAACTGTTAATAGTAACAACAATAACAGTACCAACAACTAAACACCATACATCAATTCCAAAGTCGCGTACTATTCCTCCTCCACCGATTCTTGACTTAAGCTCCATACGGGAGTTATTTATTTTCCGCCTTCATCCTCAACAAGACTCCAACGGAGGCTAAGCACCACTTGAAAGCATTTATTCTACGATAAATCACAGCTGTAACAGAAAATACATTCAAATTTCCCAGTATTAAATTCAAGCCTATACACATACCTTTTATTTCATATAAATTCTTCGTAACATAAGATAAAGAGTAAAATATTAAACACTATGAAGATCCTTCGTAGACGAGTGATTATTACAATGAGGAAATTTAACTAGAGTCCTGCAAACCCAGGCCAGCACGAGCCCGGCAAGGCCCGGCCCGTACAGAAAACGCTATTTCGTTTAGTTCTTTTTTTTTTTGCTCAGTTTCCCGGGCTTTTAGGCCAATTACTCAAAAGAATAAATTGAACGGGTATCATCATAGCAGATATTAGCGCACCCGTATGAATGTCAGTGAATAAGGGAAGATATTGGATTTGTCCTCTCTGTCTCTCCGTCCCCCTTGATCTCAGCAACTACAAGTCCTACAGAATTGAGCCATACACCGTTATGTTCGACATGATCGGAAACGGTGGGAAAACTTAAGACTTTTACTCTAAAACTGACAGGTCCTTTTCATTTACTTCGTTTTCTCCATTTCTCCATGAATTTTGACATGGTATGATTGTCCCCCCCCCCTCGATCTAAGTAACTACACGTCACACAGAGATGAACCATACATTTTTGGATTTGTCATGGTCTGAAATGGTGGAGTAAATTATCAGTTTGACTAAATGTTGCAAGTCCTTTTGAATCGCTTAGTATTCTCCACCTCTATGTACAGTTCATATCCTAAACCGCTGGAGCTAGAAATACCAAATATGGTATGAAGGTACATTGTAACTAATAGATTACGAAAATATTACAAAATGTTGAAAAAGTCGCCATCTTGGATCCAAAATGGCCTTGAAACTTATTGTAGTATACCTAAACTGCTGGAGCTAGAGATACGAAATTTGGCATAAAGCTGTATCATCACAAGTACGTAGTTTAGGAAAGTATAACACCATTTTAAAAAGTCACCATCTTGGGTTCAAAATGCCCGCTCAAACAATTTTCCATACCGTTCGAGGTACAGAAATGAAATATCGTATGAAGATGTACCACCACAAGTAGCTTACGACAATATAAGAAAACATTAAAAAGTCGTCATATTTAATCCAAATTGGCAGCCTAAAACCTATTTTCCAGGCCACTGAAGTTAAAGAAAAGAAATTTGGTTTGAAGGTATATGACCAAGAGTAGGTTACAATAAATGGGGCCAACCTCCTCTATAGGGTCGCAGCCCCCTGGATGGTATCGGGTAGATCTGTACCATGGGGGCGAAGTCCAACGGAGAGTCTGGTTACGATAACCAGATGAGCTAGTCAAGCGAAATTCGGCGTAAAGGTAAATTATCAAGATTAGGTTACGAGAAACACATTAAATGACCAAAAAGTTGCCATGTTGAATCCAATATTGCCGAAAAAGTTTCATACAAAATACTTATTTCGCCCAGACAAACGTATTTTGATTCCGAACTACGTGCATAATTGGATTTAATGTATTTTCTAACCGCACGATTATACTTCAGCGGTTCCATGTATTCGAGCGATTTTCGGCCGCCATATTGAAAGATGAAATTTCACTATATCTTTGGTATTTTTGGGAATATCTCGACCAGACCTTCACATTTCGACTCAGACCAATCTAAATATATTTAAATCGCTTTTAAATGTATATAATGTGTTTATATATTTTCGGTACCACCGGCCACCATCTTGAAAAAACTGACTTTTTCTTATATCTTCGGCGTTTATGGGAAATTTTCAACCAAGCGAACATATTTCGACTCAAAGCAAAGTACTTCAATTGTTTTCATTTATTTTCGGTACCTTCGGCCGCCATCTTAAAAAAATATACTTTTCCCTATACCATCGGTGTTTATTGCGCAATTTCTACCAAACCAACATATTTCTAATCCGATCCATGTACTTGACTATTTCATGCATTTTTGGTACCACCGGCCGCTATCTTGAAAAAATGGACTATTTCCTATATATTCGGCGTTTATGGGAATATTTCAACCAAAATGTTTCGACTCCAAGCGATGTACCTCAATTGTTTTCATTTATTTTCGGTACCTTCGGCCGCCATCTAGAAAAAATAGATTTTTCCCTATATCGTTGGTGTTTATTGCCCAATTTTAACCAAACCAACATATGTCAACTCCGATCCATGTACTTGAATGTTTTTCATTCATTTTGGTTCAACTGCCCACAATCTTGAAAAAAAAATACTTGTCCCTATATCTTCGGCGTTAATGAGAATATTCAACCAAACCAACATATTTCGACTCAAAGCGAAGTACCTCAATGATTTTCACGTATTTTCGGTACCGTTGCATTCGTCATGATCAGAAACGATGAGGAAACCATGAATGTGACAGAGCATAAGGCATACACCATTGGATTCATAATGGTCTGGAACCGTGGAATAGCCTACAAATTTGACCCTAAAATTGGTACGTCCTTCTATTAATATTCGCTTGGTATTCTCCATTTGTGCCCCTCCTAGATCTCAGAAACTACAAGTCCAGACATAGTTGGTCTATACACCGTTTGATTCGTCAGGTTTTGAAATGGTGAGGAAAGCAATGAATGTGACTCTAAAACTGGCAGGTCCTTTTCAATCGCTTAGTATTCTCCATTTGTGCCCGTACGAGATTCCAGTAGCCACAAGTTCGACAGAGATAAGCCATACACTGTTGAAATACTCATGGACACCGGTGGGAAAAACCTATGACTTTGTCTCTGAAACTGGCAGGCTCCGGCATTCGCTTAGTAACTTCCATGTGTCCCTATGATTTTAACTCTTTCTTTTGGATACGTTATAAGATAATTTTAATTTATACGGGGGTGCTTTGGTTTTGTCTACAATAAAACCACTACTTATCTTGTTTTTTTTCCTTTATTTTAATAGTAACATCTTTTTACAGGACAAGACCAGGGGCAAAAACGAGGAGGGGTAGGGACATGGAAACACAGACATAGAATACACTACAAACATAACATAACAAAACAAATATAACAAAAGAATGGAGTATATGTTTCCTATACTAAACATTCCCTATAAGAACTCTTCCAAGATAACTAATTGGCTATATTATATTTTAGTGCTGTGTGTGTGAATTTAGCTATAATGACTATTATTTAATCTTATTTAAGCGAACACAGCTATTTATTTATTTATAATTTTATCTAAATATGATTATGAATAGTGATTCAATAAGAAGTATTACATTCTGGGAGACTCCAGCCTGTAGGGAGCACAATGGTTGCCCACCGACCGCCCCCACCGGGATGCGGTGTCCATGCCTCCAGTTTTTTCGTATGATTCTCATCATACTAATAATTGTATAGTGATGGTACCAATTTCCGGCATTTCACCTGCTTGCGGTGCGATGGAGACTCAGAGCACTCAATGCCCCACCGTGACAGTTTTTCCGACGGCAGGCTCCACGCCCGAGTAAGTTCTCGTGGTTGATTATTGTTAGATAAAGCCATGAAGTAAATACCAACTGTATGAATCCTCTTTCAAGAATTATAGTAGGAATATATATATAATAAAATTGAAGATCAGATAGAAAGTTCAGAAAATAGGAGAAAAGAAGAAAATTCAGATTAAACCACCCAAGTGCCATCTGTGTGAATTATTCCAGGTTATTGCTAATATTAATAGAGAGGCTTGAATGAAACGGACATCATGAGTGAGTAGGATGATTGAGAAGAAAAAGGAAGAAAGAAGAAGAAATTAAAGATCTGTTTCCTCCTGTATGAATTCGCTTTTTTGTTAGTACGATGAACATATCCAGATTTTGTACGTTCCTCTTCACATGTATAAATTCTCATGGTTTCCCTGTGTAAGTTTAGTATGAATACTTGATAGTAGTTTACCCTTTTAGAGAACATTTAGATTATCCAATAACATTGACATTGTATAACTTTCCACCTGTATGGATTATCTTTTTAATTGTGCAATGATGATATCCAGATTCTATGCGTTGCTATTCACATGCATGAATTCTCGTGGTTCAGCTGTGTGAGATTACTATAAAAAATTGCTAGTAGCTTGACTTTATAGAGTACACAAAACAAAAATATTACCCACTAGCATTATCCTGTATTATATCACACACGATTCACGACACACGCACGCAACACAAACACGCAGGCCCTTTCACACAGTAATCTCCGGATTCCAGATCTGGTGGATTTCAGCAGTCTATTAATTCAGATTCACGGACATGGCGTTGGATCTCCAACTCCAGTATTACTCACAAACCACAGTTCACACCCTCCTCTAGCAGTTCATTGCCGGTTTCCCGGCACAGGAGTTCCTACTGCTACTGGGACACGTAGTCCACACTCGATCATCACTTATTCATTTCTTCTATAGTAGAGTTCTTGTCTTTCGGCCGAAGCGTATTCAGTAATATTATCTAGTATACGTAAGTAGTTGCCATGATGTAGAATTTCATATATAGGTATTTGCAGGATAGTGCGTCTTTCCTCAATAAGGGTGTTCTGTTCCTGCAAGAGACAGCAGAGCACCTCGTGCTCCGGTGTACCGATCACTCTATACTGGCAATTACGGCCAGTCACTAATCCAAATTGGTAAAATTTGCTACTATAGAGCCCATGGCCAGTAAGGAAATGCACAAAGCCACGTGTTAGTTTTATGTTCTTATTTTCCAGTCCCACATGGATATTCGGGATGAAGTTTTTGGCATTTTGGCATTTTGATGTTGCTTGCCATTGCTGCTGCCATTTCTCAATAATCACTTCCTGCAATTTTGAGATGACCTCTACATGTCTGCCAAAGGGCCTTCCAATTCCAGGCTCTTCTTCTTTAACAATATTTTGCTGCTTTATTTATGGCATCTAAAATAGTAGGAAGCGATGTCATAATGACCGTCATTGCCAGATGAGGATTTGTTTTATAGGCTAAGATAAGCATAATGAATACGGTCCTTGGGAGCCCATTGTAAAAATCAACTAGTCTTTTATTTGCCAACAATCTGTGTGGCCACATGCATACCGCATAGTTTGCTGTTCCATTGATTAGAGAGTTTTGATAAATACCAATTTGAGAAACATTCGATTTCAAGTTCCCATGTGCAATCGAAATAAGCTAATGGCGTATATTTTGTACCTTTGTTCTTTGTGTTCTTATATGTTCATTGAAGTTTAGATTTTCATCAATTATAACTCCTAAGTAGTTAAAGCTTCTTGGTCTTTCGATAATTTGTTCTCGTAGGTAGATGAAAGGATCCCTTTTTAGTTTCTTTCCAAATAGCATATACTTTGTTTTAGTTGTTGATAGTTTAATCATATCGTTAAAGCACCAATCGTCCAGAGCAAGCAGTATTGCCTATGCCCGCAGCAGAATATATGTAATTTTTGCCCTTTTTTTCTGAGGGTCTGTTTGGCAGAGAGTTTTGTGACGTCACAGTGTCGAAGCGTTGTGATTGGTTTATTGTGCCAGAGGTTTCTGACGTCACAGACCGTCACGTGGCCTTGCGGAGGAATACTACGGATTTTGTCTGAATCGCTGTGATTGGCTGATTGTGCGAGAGTTTTGTGACGTCACAGACCGTCACGTGACCTTAGCGAAGGAATACTATGGATTTTCGTAGTTGTTTGATGACTCATATGAGGTTGTCATATGATTACGGTGTTGTACTATAGTGATAACGGAGTGGGTTTCTTAGTCTAATTAACTATTAATTGTGCCGGACACCATGATAACTGCCTGAGTTCGGGGGTCATTATTATTGATAGGA
>JAGDQP010061353.1:0-12055 GCA_022664845.1 Lepisma saccharinum
TATATATATATATATATATATATATATATATATATATATGAATGGGCCCCCCCAAAGTTACAGAGAAATCGGCGCCCTTGCTGACATAGCTTGGTTTGTTTCTAATATAACACAAGAAACAAACAAAAAAAACCGCTGTAACCAATGTACATAAACCAAGGAAGGAAAACAGATTGATAAGTTAAATATAGACTGAAATACTTTGATTTGGATAACTTAATACCAAATTTTCGTGGGAAGTTTCTTGTAATAAAGAATTATATCTGCGTTTGTTATTAAACTGTTGTTTATGTTATTAAACTGTTGAAATGTTATTAAACTGTTATTAAACTGTTGAAATAGATGCACTAAACAGAGTAGATACGAACAAAAAGCACCCTTGTATTCGAAGTAAGGTCATAGCATAGCATTAGAAAACAATGTTATTATTTTTAGCATTTGATATTTGCAAAATTAACTCTCAATCTTTTACATAACGCAAAGGCACTTCGACGTATTTTGGACACGTCTCCAAGGCTATAGTTAATGACATGCACTCAAAGGAGTTTATCAAAGTACAGCTCATTTTTTTATACCTGATCGCAAACTCCTTTTCTAGATACTATATTGAAAACTTCAATATTAAGACTGGATGTTGTTGCTTTGAGCCTATGATTCTCTTTGTATATTTTCGCTTTAAAAGAATATACGTGTGTATATGCTAATTCGAGATAGTATTGGATAAATAACCGAAAAACAAGGATCCAAAGCACTGTATTCCTAAATCAATAACAGTGTCGACTGTCTAGCCAGAAGTCCGACTATGTTACATAAAAGAATATATAAGGTGAACGCCTATTAGAACCAGAGATGGCGCTGATGGGTACTTAATTTTATTTAAAATATTTTTTCATCTTTCTGAACTATATTACTGTAATATTCAATTATGGTTTGGTACTACATAACTTTACATACGTATAACGCAGACTATCTTATCTTTTGCATATACACACATGTAATCATTGTTTTAAGATTATAACTCAATAGATCTTTAATCCCTTTCTGTATGATACCTCAGCCAAAGGGTGGAATAAGCGATAACTTAACCTATCAAATGGGCTAGGTCTTTTTGAGAACATACATTTCATCAATTTTTGGAAAACACAGTATTTTATTGCAATCGTTTGTGCACGTTTATGCATGCATTTTTAGCGTTTGTGCACTATTACAAACTGAAAAAAATAATTGGGGGCTGGGGAAACGACAGCCCCCCACTTACTCGGATCGATTTTTCTTTCATTGGAATCATTTGTGCATGCATTTTTATCGTTTGTTCACAATTAGAAATTGAAAAATTAAAAAAATTAATTGGGGGAAACGACAGCCCCCACTTACTCGGATCAATGTTTTCATTGGAATCGTTTGTGCACGAATTTTGAGCGTTCGTGTGCAATTATTAAGTGAGATAATTCCAATTCAAAAAATAGTGGCCACTATTGCCTTGCTGCTATTTTCTCAAAAGTAAGAAAAAAATCTTTTTGGAACCGTTTGTGGATCGTTTCTGAACGCATTTTCAGCGTTTCTGCACAAATGCCTTAAACCATATCTTCAGGTCTTAAAAGCACGAAATTAATATTTGTTGTCAGAATTGTTTGTGTACTTATCTACTATTATTTCAGGAATTTTTCTACTACTCTACTGCTTCTTTTCTTGTTGAAGGGAAACCGTATTTCTCTAAGAACAAAGAGAGAGGGAGAGAGATAGCGGCTCTTTGGAGATAGGTTGTCTTAGCATTCGACATCAGTGGCAGAGGGTTGACTTATTTCCCTCCTCAGTAACACTAGGCGAATGCTGGGATTGTACCTTCAATTTAGACCCTGTCCAATACCTTGACTCATATACTCTTTCTTATGGAGCCTGAGAATTTTTTGGTACCCTATTTTGGAGCCTGAGTATTTTTTTTAAGATTTAACTCAAATTTCATAATTTTCTCTATGGATTAACTGGCGAAAGCTTTAGAGAAGGTTATGGGGGAGCCAATTTGGCGTCAAGATGACTGCCCCAAATTTTTGTCACACTTTCTCAGTTCCTATAAGAACGCTAACGTTGGTTCGTTAGCACTAACGTACACTAATGATGAACTGACGAACCCACATGGTTTAACCCGTGAGAGTTTTATGAAAGTATATGGTGGGGCCAAACTGACATCAAGTTGTCCATCCCCCAGTCTATCTTTCCTCTTCGTTCACATAGGAGCATTAATTGTAGTGTCATGTGCACTAAAGATACACTCACGAATGCACGTGGTCTCATCTTCTAACTACATATGGGGGGGGGGCAACTTGACGAAGCTCGATCACAGGCTACTGTGAGAATTTACCAAAAATTACAAACTATGTTATTATGTTTAAAATGAGAAATAAAACAAAGTGATGACAGCTGCTAAGCGAAACACACCGAGGTGAGTACTTCCCACTAGCAAAACGTTAGAACGGTTCCCATCAAGATACGCACTAAGCTATTTTCAAATTTAAAGGCTCTGCCTCGGTAAAGAAACAGGCGTAGGGAATTGGCGACCCCATGACCCAATCGACTTTCGCAGGCTGCAATCAGCCCTAGCAGTTAAACATCAACGCTGCTCAAAAGGAGGACCAGCAGAGATGATTTCATTTCATTCGTTTCATTTTTCATTCACGGGCGATTCATTATTTCATCTCCTCTTCCGTTGCGACTAAAGCCTCCCCACAGTGAAAAAGGATATATTTGCATTGACAATGGCCCTTGGAGTCATTGGAAATGGGGCGAAACTACTGGATAGCGCCTGGTTCGTAACGGCAGATTTTTGGATGGTCTAGCTTGCTGACGATTGGAAGTGCGCTTTGGTCTCGCTAACACTTAGGGCAGTGGGTGTCCCAAGTACCCATCACTCGGAAGTGCAAGTGATTTGTATGCTAAGCCATTTAAGACTTTGTCTCAATTTCTAGCTTGCTGATAAGGGTGATGATGTTAGGGCCCGACAGCTCTGTTGGCTCCTCAGAACGAAGACGTAGAAGTGTGAACATTTACGATTTCCTTTCGCCATGGTTCCACAACATACTAACAACAAGTCGCCTTCGCGGTCAGACAAGCTGAAGAATAAGAATAAGAGACAGAATGAAGAGAAGACACCTGAGGATAAAAATAAGAAGGTGAATACAGTTAGTGAATCAACCAGTGACAACGTAGAGAATAAAGCAGTAGATGAACAGAGAAGTATCGTACCGAATATTACACGATATCTTGTAATTAAAGTAAAGAACGAAACAAAATCCAGGTGGTTTGAAGGGGTTATCATCTTTCCTCATACAAAAACAACTTCATTACGTTGCAGGCGAGCTAAACTCTGTTAAAAAGCTTCGCAATGAAACTTTATTAGTGGAAACATCTAACGATAAACAGACAAATAATCTCCTGAAGATTACATCAATTGGACCTGTTGAAGTTAAACTTGAGTTACACCACCAAATGAATTTTACACAGGGCTTAATATCTTGTTGGGATCTTAAAGACGTTCCTGAAGAGGAGATTAAAAGAGAACTCACCAGTCAGGGCTTAGTGAATGTTAGACGCATCAACGTCAGAAAAACTGGCCAACTGCAACTCACAGTGTCTCTAATTTTGGTATTTGCCATGCTACAGCTTCCTGAGGTATGAAGGCAGCTTTCTATCGCTTGCATGTACCTCCTTATATACCAAGGCCTTTACCATGTTTCAAAAATTCAACACTATGGACACACCAAGACGTCATGTAACGAGACCTATGCTATATGTTCAACTTGTGGAACCACTAGGCATAGCGTGGATACTTGTACCTCACAGACGCCAAAGCATATTAATTGCAAGAGTGATCACACGGCCTGGTCGCATGACTGTCTCTTTATTAAGGAAGAAAAACGAATTCGCGAGCTGATGGTACCAGAGAAAATATCTGCTAGTGATGAAAAACATCGGTTAAAAGAGCACAATCTTCCATCCGGTGCGTTTTCGCAAGTAGTAGCAAGCTGTCTCGGTTGGCTCCCGGACAATCGAAGTGTCACCACAAACAGAGTCTCATGTGCCTGTAGACGCTCCGAAGCGGGCTCAGAGACTCCTCGCGATATGCCGACGCAGGTTGCGGGACAACAGACACTTGTGCAGAGTTCTAGAACTCCACGGGCTAAGTCTACTTTTAGTCCCAATAAAGTTTCAAAACTTGCAAGAGCTTCTTCGCCTGTCGCGACAAGCATTAAGCGTCTGACACATGTTCTGTCTGCCCAGTTAGCTCAGGGAAAGTCTCCACATACAATCGATCAACCAAGTTCATCTTTGACCTCAGACATGATTGTGGAGAATCTGATGAATACGAATTGGAATCATGTTGGAAGGAAATCCAAACCTAAATTTAAACCTAAACTTAGAATGTGATATTTTTCTTGATCTTCATCCCAATGGAGCCTATCACCGTCTATTTGAGATAATTATGTCTTTCAGATGTTACGTTTTAACTTATTTTCTGTTACATTGTCTATTTTTGGAAAAGACGGGGGCTGAGGAAATGGTATCCGCTATTTTTGAATTGGCATTATCTCAGTTAATAGTTGTACACAAACGCTAAAAAATGCGTGCACAAACGATGTACGAACGATTGTAATAAGAATTTTTTGTTTTTGAAAAATTGAGGGGTGAAGACATTCTGGCCTCCATTTTTGAATTGGTATTATCTCACTTAATAATTGTGCGCAAACGCTAAAGATGCATGCACAAACGTGTACAAACGATAGCAATAAAAAAATATTTTTGAATAATTGCAGGGTGAAGACATTTTGGTCTCCATTTTTGAATTGACATTATCTCACTTAATAATTGTGTACAAACACTGAAAATGTGTGGACAAACGATGCAGAAACGATTGCAATAAGATTTTTCTTATTTTTGAGAAAATATCAGTCAGGTAATAGTGACTATTATTTTTGAATTGGCATTATCTCACTTAATAATTGCGCACGAACGCTGAAAATTCGTGCACAAACCTGCACAAACGATACGCAAACGATTGTAATGAGATTAAAAAGAAAATTGGGGCTGACGAAATGCTGGTGCCATTTTTGAATTGACATTATTACACTTAATAATTGTACAGAAACGCTAAAAATGCGTGGACAAACGTTGCAAAAATGATTACAATAAGAAGTTTTATTTTGGAAAAAAGGGGGGCAGAGGAAATGGTGGAAATCTTTTCTGAATTTGCATTATCTCACTTAATTGTGCACATAAGCTAAACATGTGTGCAGAAAGTGCAAAAACCATGCACTAACGATTGCAATTTAAGATTTTTTTATTTTTGAAAAATTGGGGTTGAGGAAATGGTGGCCACCATTTTTGAAATGGCATTATCTCACTTAATAATTATGCACAAACGCTAAAAATGTGTGCACAAACCATGCACAAACGATTCCAATGAAAAACATTTCGATCCGAGTAAGTGTGGGGTTGTCGTTTCTCCAGCCCCCAATTATTTGTTATTTTAATTTTTCGATTTCTAACTATGCACAAACCCTAGAAACGTGTGCACAAACGATTCCAATGAATAAAAAATTCTATCCGAGTAAGTGGGGGCTGTAGTTTCTGGCATCTTCCCATTTGGCGGAGATTATTTCTTGAAGCCCAATGTCCATCTTAAACATTGGTGTGTGTTCTTTATGCATCTCCCTGTTTACAGGAGGTTCCTTCTTGGAGCCGAGTATCCTAACCCGGTACATTAGAGGAGTTTTTCATCGTTAGCAGCAACAGAATCCTGCTGTAGTCCTAATTACGCGGGGTTCATGATTTTCGAACCAGAGGGCCTGAAGTCTCTTATAAAGTTGAATCCATTCAAGAGAAACGAACGCAAGTCCGTCATAATTTCAACCCAAATGCCCGAATAGACAGTTAAAGAGACCCCGTACTATTACAATTGGTTTTCCTGCACCCGGAAGATACGTCGCCTCAACAGTGAAGCTGAGCATACTATGACAAAACCAACACTGAAGCTTACGTGCGCAAGAGTTCACTTAAGAAGACACCTGAAATATTTGTGGTGTAATTTCTAAACTCTAACTCCCGTAAAATCCACCATAGAAAGGTTTATGAAAACGTAGCGCGAAAGAGCAAGTGTTCTTAATACACCAAAGGACATAGGCCGTAGGCTAGCTGTTGTACAAAATATTCGTACGAGTACCACTGTCAATGCAGATGTCTATCTGGAAATCTTTGACAATGTTTCTTCACTTAAGAGCGTGCGTTCGTTCCTTTTTTTAGCAAGACGGTATCACATATCCAACAGAGCTATGGCCCATCTGTGAAGTGTTCCTGGAAGAGCGACTTGTAAGCCAAAGTTTCTAGCCAACACGTTCTCCAGATATATCAGGCTGTGGTTTCGCCTTGTGGGGTTATTTAAATGGGATTGTGTATCAGAAATATCCACACACTATTGCTGAATAAAAAAACATCCGCAAAACCATCAGCGGCATCGGTGGTACAGTGTTGTAGGCATTATACCAAACAAAACATGATGACAGGAGAGTGTAGAGGTGTATCGGTGCCCAGGGCGTCAGTTTTTGGAGTGGGGTGGGGGCTAAACTAATAAAGAAACTACTGAAAAATTATTACAGTGGAAAGAGATTGCGTTTGACAAGCAGGAAGAGCACGACACATAGTAGCAGACTTCCGAGGACTAGACTTCAACAACCTCACACATTCGAAAAAGTGGATTAAGAAAACCAAACGACAGAAAAATATCTTGTGTGAACTCGCTACAAGTATCATAAAACAGAATTATAGCATGTTCGCGGTCAGCTTGAACTTTTTTTTTATTTCTTAAAGTTTTATGTCAACGAAACTAAATTTAAAATATATATGTATACAGTATTAGACACTTATCAAGTAAAACGAGTAGTAATACCAGTAGTGGTGGTAATATGTGCGTGTATTCTTGTCAGGTAGTAGTCAGACAGAGAGAGATATTGGAAGATCAGACGGTGACTGTCTCCATTCTGGGACATTTTTTTCTTCTTACTCAAGAAAATACTCACTGTTGGATCATCATCTTCTTAGGGGAGAGGAAGTGCATTACTGCCCTCCGGAGAGAACGTGTCTGACCAACGGTAGAAGTGGCTAAGCTCTTTCCTTCCTCCCCAAACAAGTTATCTTACTCAAGCTCACCACGCAAAGGGCATTATTATCATCATCTGTAATGCGACGCTGAAGAAAGGAAATGTCTTATGTATGAATGTACGGATGAGAGCACCACAAGCAGAGAGTAAAGCATGTCAGAGAAGAAAAGAGTATATTAAAGGAGGATAGAACAAAAGAGCAAAGTAAGATAGACACAGAGAACAATGAAAAAACAAAGGAAGGGGGAAACCCATTCACGGTGGTCATGTGGATACAGTTTCGGATTTCATATCAGCATTAGAGAGTTTTGAGGGTTCGAGTCCGCTGATGTCCATACTGATTGCAGTTTTACAGGGTGTCTTCCTCAGTTTCAACAGAAAATTACCAGTATGGTACCTAGAGAGAAGCCCTTGTCACCTTAACATTCCTTTCCGTGAAACAAGCTTCATAAACTATCAACTCCTCAGCGATTGTTTATTTACTAATTTTACATTCTTTCTTTGTCAAAGTATTTGTACAACCATCACCGCATCTACCTTTCATTTCAATAATTTCTTCTTCGTATACATCTTGAAGTTTACGTTAAAATAAATTTAAATAAATTACTTCCTTTTTATTCGTTACAGGATAGCGGATTCACAATATACAGCCTAAACGGCTGCACAGGGCGTCCGATTCCTAAAAAGCTGGCTAAAAGTAAAAACTGCAAGTGAATGATCTCAAAATCTGTACTTGCTTTTCTTTGTGTGTGTGTGTGTGGGGGGGGGGGGGGTCGCTGATTACGAATCTGAAGTCAGAGTTGTAAAATGTAACCTCCTTCATTCCCTATTGACAACCCCTATTCGTATATCATGTTACAATCAAGATGAATATCATGTTCATCGTTTTTTGGGTCGCTGATTACGAATTTGAAGTCAGAGTTGCAAAATTGAACCCCCTTAACATCATTTTAAAATTTTACCGTATACTTAAATGATAATTGTTTTAATGAAATATGATGTTCTTTTTTAAAAAAAACAAGTGATTCCTGATTGAATTTTGGACGGCCATTTTGAATCCAAGATGGCGACTTTTTCAACATATTGTATTTTTTTACTTAAACTACTTGTGACGATACACCTTTATGACAAATTTCGTTTCTCTAGCTTAAACAGTGCGGAAAATTGATTTTTGGGTCCGTTATTTTGGATCTACGATGGCGTCTTTCGAAACATTTTGTAATATTTTCTTAACCTAGTAGTGATCATGTACGTTCATGTCTAATTTGGTGTTTCTAGCTCCAGCGGTTTAGGCTGTGTACTCTATACATAAAATAGGTTTGGCGGCCATTTTGGATCCAAGATGGCGACTTTTTCAACATATTGTAATATTTTCCTAAACTACTCCTGATAATACACCTTTGTGCCAAATTTCGTAGCTCCAGCTCAAACGGTGTGGAAAATGGATTTTTGGGTCAGCCATTTTGAAACGATTGAATAAGAAACAGGGGCAACTATGGGCAGGATTTTTTTTTTTTTATATTGAAGAAAATACATTTGACTATAACTTAAAGTAAGTCTGACAGCGGAGCAATATCACTTTTTAATACTATCATATCGTATTTTAACGCTTTCAATTAATAAAATGAATAACAATTATTGTTTCATTAATAATTTATATTTGATAAATTATTATTTCGTAACTTTATTTTATATTCTACGTACTTTCAGACGTTGATTCCATTTTATTTGATTATGATCTGCTTCAATCTACAGTTTTTATACAACTTTCAACACGTGCGTTGTTTACTCCCTCAGTAACACAATCGATGCCAATCGAACAAAGGTAGCTTTGCGACTCCTATTCTGGGACAGTTAAAAGCAAATATACAGTTTCGTAAGTAATTTCTGACCAGTACAGATGTACTGTAACCAACCCAACATGAAAAAAATCCCTAAGCAGTTACTTTTTTTTACTTTTAGCCAGCTTTTTTGGAATCGACCGCACTGTGGGCTGGAGCTAGAAAAACGAAATTTGGTATGAAGGTACATCATCATTAGATGATTAAGCAAAAAGTACAAAATTTTGAAAAAGTCGCCATTTTGGATCCAAAATGGCCGCAAAACCCATTGTTATATAGAACACAGTCTAAACTGCTGGATCTAGAAACACCAAATTTGGTATAACGGTACATCATTACTAGTAGGTTATGAAAATATTACAAAATATCTCCAAATACGCCATCTTGGATCCAAAATGGCGGACCCGCATTTTCCACACCATTTGAGCTAGAGATACGAAATTTGCCAAAAAGTTGTGTTACAAAGAGTAGTTTAGGAAAATATTACAATATTTTGAAAAAGTCGCCATCTTGGATTCAAAATGGTTGCCAAAAATCCATTTTCCACACCGTTCAAGCTAGAGAAATGAAATTTGGTATGAAGGTGTACCATCACGAATAGATCACGACAATATAAGAAAATGTTAGAAAGTCGATATTTTTAATACAAAATTGCCGCTCAAAAATCATTTTTTCCAAACCACTAAGGCCGGAGTTCTTAATTTTCATTACATAATTTCAGCCTACTATGAGTTAGCTCATTCGTTTTCAATCGAAAAGAACGTCTTTTTCTCGGTGACAGGATAAGCTAGTTTTGTTTTCAACTCGCAACTCCTATATTGTTTTCTTTTAAGCCTAATGATAGTACACAGAAAGTTCAATCAATCAACATTAACCCAAGCTCACAACACAATCTCACAGAAAGTCACTGTCTTACGGCACGGTTAATGTTGCCTTTTCTGTTCGTACTATCTAGCAGTTTCCAGATTTAATATTTTAAAAAGAAGAACTCCCTTAAATGCACTGGCGCATTAGATTACAACTGAAACTTAGGTTCCTAAGATTTTAAATTCTGAATTTTATAAACCGCAGTCATTATTTTCTTCCCTTTTAGACTAGCGATAGTACACAGAAAAATTTAAGGTAATCAACCGACGGAAACTAGAATCGCAAGCAGTGTTGTCAGGTACCCGTCGCATTATTTCCCTCAAACTACTAAAAAAAATCCCGTTTTTGGTAAAAAAAAAACCGTTTCTAAATTTCCTTTAAAATTTAATGGATCTTTTTTTTTCATGTGCCAAAAAGATGCAACAAAATTTCCCGATGTTTCATTATTTTCCCTTTCACTTTTTTTTTGGGCCCAGATTTTGCCGTTTTCCGGAAAATTTACCTCCACATGACAACACTGATCGCAAGACACTTTCTGTCAAATTGCGAGCGTTTTTTTTTTAAAAAAAAAACAAGAACTCTGAAACACTGGCTAATATTGATTGACTTGACTTGAAATTTCCTGTGTACTACCACTAACATAAAAGGATTTAAATTAGTGGTTGTGAAATTAAAAGTAATCTTAAAAAGTGAATTTACCCCTATGTATCTACGGACCGTCGGCCCGGAAGAGTTCTCGCTCAGCGACGCCATCTTTCTGACACTTGATGTACTTATCCTATAGCTGCCTGTATGAGCCATACTTTTAAATTTATAAAGAAAACAAGGGAAATGGAATGAAGGAATAAGTGAGAGGAGGGAGGGGGAATACAAGATAAAATTAGCTGCAATACAGCCGTAGACCGATAACACTCCAGTATACAGGGTGGTAAGGTTACGGACCGACAAACTTCGGGAGATGATAGTACAGTGAAAAATAAGTGGAAAAAGCCGAGGCAACGGCGGGAAATTCCGAAGCGTTACGGAGCTACAGCCTGCCGAAAGCGTCGGAAAATGAACTTCAGAGCGGATTATTGCGAAGACGAAAAATCGGAGAGTAGGCGGTTGAGAGTAAATTAGAGGAAGTCACACCCGGGCTATCCAAAAATGCATATCAACATGCACGGCAGTGCATGAGCCAAGTTCTTCACGTCAGAAAACGTCACCACTGCCAGAAGCATGTTATACAGGAACAAGAGTTTATGGCAAAATCGACGATTTGGGGGCCCCGTAAGAAAAAAGATGTTAAAGATAGGAATATGAGCTTTTGCCGTTAAGGAGATATGGTAAGTATGTGCAGATGTACAAAATTTCATATTCGTATCTCAAACTATGTTCTAGTTGTGGACCCCTGAAATTGCACATTTTATGCTAACTGACTCACTCACTCACTCACTCACTGACTCACTCATCATATTGTTTAGGGTGTTTGGAGTAAGCTAGAAACATTAAATTTGGTATGAAGGTAGAGGATGATATGTAGATAAAGGAAAAATTCCGACATTTTGAAAAGGTCGCCATCTTGGATTCAAAATGTCCGCCAAACCTAAAATTTCAAAGAATACACAGCCTAAACGACTAAAGATAGAACAGTGAAATTTGGTATGAAACTACATCATTGATAGCAAATTAAGAAAACTTTTTAAAAATTTGAAAAAGTCGCCATTTTGGATTCAAAATGGCCGCCAATCCTAAAATTTTAAAGAATACACAGCCTAAACGGCTGCCGCTAGAATAATGAAATTTAGTTTGACAGTACAACATTATTAGTAGATTATGAAAATATTACAAAATATCTCTAAAGACGCCATCTTGAATCCAAATTGGCGGGCGTCATAAATCTATTTTCCACACTGCTTGAGCCAGAGATACGAAATTTGGCATAATGATGTATTATCAAGAGTAGTTTAGGAAAACATAACAACGTTTTAAAAAAATCACCATCTTTGATTCAAAATGGCAGCTGAAATACCATTTTTCACATCATTCGAAATAGAGAAATGAAATTTGGTATGACAGTGTATCATCACGAGTATGTCACGAAAATATAAGAAAACGTTAAAAATGTGTCCATCTTTTATCCAAAATGCCCGCCTAAGCCCCACTTTATAACGACTGAAGCTAGAGAAACGAAATTTGGTATGAAGGTGTACCATTACG
>JAGDQP010061355.1:0-12054 GCA_022664845.1 Lepisma saccharinum
TTTCGACCTTCCTCAAATTCAGAAATCACCTACTTCCTTTGGGGAATCCCTTGCGCACTAATCGCACATTTTTGGAATGTGCATTTTCAAATAGAGCAGATTTCAAAGTCTTAGACGGTAGTGTTAGAAATATAAAGGTCTAAAAATCATGTGAAACAATTGACAAGATACGTTTAGTAATTTTTCATCAAACTAAATCATCAACACATGGTGTGGCCACACTTGGAAACTGCAGAATACAAATTTCCGAACATGTAGGTTGTACTGCGTTAGCATTTCCTTTATTTATTTCTTTTCTATGTACACATACACACACATTTAAACAAAAGTTGTCAATACCTGAAGATGATCTTCGGTGTAAGATCGAATAGTGTTTCGTGTAATTAGTGAAGAAACATTATCTTAATTAGAGGACTACATCGTGTGTAAGTATAGTATTAACTTACAAATTTAGTCCTCCGAGCACAAGAAAATCCAGTTATTCATAATTTTAAAGTTAACTGCTTTTAGTCCAGGCAAAAATTTATTGAAACTTTTGTGTACTATCCTTTGACTTCTCTAAGTGAGTTCATTTATTGTTTTCTGCAACTCAAACTGTTGATTATAACGTCTAAAAGTAACAAGGAAATAGTTAAAGATGCACATACAAGCCGAATACTGAGTGTAATCTCTGTAATTCCTGATTTACATTGTAACTAACTTTAGGAGAGAAAGGATGCAAACTTATTCATTCTATTTGGTACAAGTACAGTCTAAAGAAACTTATATGTAAAGTTTTCCAGTAGTCAGTTTAAGGAAATGGGCTGTTTCTTCAGTTGGTTTGGACATCTCCACAAGGTCGAGACATTTCAGGGGGTTCATTTTATGTGCCACTTACTGTACATATTTAAATCCTGCACGACAAATTATGGAGTATTTCTAATGTAGCTTCACTTTTTCACACTAGCGATTATACCTTTTGTTTTCAGTTATTTGCTTGAATTAGTTTTATCAAGTCTCTGGCGTGTCAGTTATGAATTTATTTCATCTCTCTCGGGTCGGATAGTAATGCTCTTATATGGTCGTAAATGTAAAAAAATAATTAAATTAAAACGAAGGCAACATACTACAGTTAGAATACAAAGTGTTTACCATTCGAAATTTTCTTGTCACATAAAGAATTTAAACACTCATGAACTTACTAGTAAAGATATCATCTTCGATGCATGAAATTTTATTTTAAGTTTTTCTTCACATGCAGGAGTGGTCGCATTTTTTAATTATATTTTCTCCAAAATATGTTCCTGTACAAAATGAATACCAAAAGACTATTTTTAAATTGTTTCCCTTTAATTAAGTATTTTCGCGTCATGGTCATATTTTCAATATGGTCGATGTGATATTTTCGTAATGTCGACATTTACTAAAATCTAAATATCTCTGAATCTTAAGAACTAGAACCTTGAAACAAAAACTAATATGCAGCTTAAGAAGTGAACTATATTATGCTTCAGTATTGTCCATATTCTTTATCACTGCAGTTAAGCATAATCCTAAAAGTTAAGCATAGTGTTTGTTCAAAGTTCATCTTTGAACCAAATTTATCATAAGAAGTAAGTCGAAGACCTTCAATATTTACAACTACAACCATTTCCTGGCACTATGTATATAGAAAATAATCCACCTTTATTTTAAGTGCCCATATTTCGGCCTTCTTGGGCTACAATAAACTTCCATATGTAGAAGATTAATTGATACCTGTATATTCGCCAATCACTTCCAATTTGAAAATAATATATAAATTGACAAGGAAGGTCCTGCCATTGGTAGCCCCCATTCACCTATATTGGCGATTATAGTTACGAACTATATATATATATATATATATCCAGTCATTCATTCTATTATTGCGTTTTGTGAAATGTATTAGTTATCTTGATAATATCCTCTCTATCCACAATACTAATGAAAAGTTTGATTTCCTTTTTAATAATGTTAATTTGGTGCATCCTGAGATTAAAGTTCACTAATATTAACAATCAGGCTCCTTAAACGTTCTATATTTCTGTTACTGGCAACAGTTCCAAACTGGAGTGTACAGGAAAGTAATTTTAGGCTCACCTTATATTCACCAAGAATCTATCCACTCCTTTCTAACAAGAGCCGGCATCTAAAAGAACTTTTTCTCTGAGTTTTTAATTTGTAATAACAAAAAGGCACTGTCCGAAATAGTAGATTATATTTTTGCTTTAGGTAACAAGAATGAGCATAGTAATATTACGAAAATAGCAGGTAGCCAAAAATCAACATTTAAAATCCCTAACGTATAATGTCTGACCTTCCAGCAGTTTTTAAAGCACCTAGAAACTAGAAAGTTAAGGTTAGTGGACAAGCTGGAATTTCGGAAAAATCAAAGACTCGCATTTACCCTGCTAAGTACCCCAATAACACCTTCTAAACACCGAGAATCGAAATTGCACATCTCGTTGGACTAGAAAGCTGAAATATAGGATGAAATTTCGTAGGCAGGTTGGAATTTCGAAAAAACTTTAAAAAAATTACAATTACTCTACTATGTACCCTAATAACTCACCCAAATTTTTGGAAATCGACTTCCCGTTGAGCTAGAAAGCTTAAATTTTTAATGAAGATTCGTAAGAGCCCAACGCTTAAATTTGGGATGAAGAACCCAACGCGGGTTGGGTTGGGATTTCGGGAAAAATCAGAAATTTGGAATTTCCTCGCTAAGAACCCCTATAATACACCCCAAACCCGCGAATCAGTGTGCCAAGTTAGAAAGCTTAAATTCCGCATGAAGATTCGTGGGAAGGTTGGAGTGTCGGGGAATATCAGAAATAGCCAGTTACCCCGTAAATACCTCAATACTATCCCCAACCTTCAGAAATCGAGAATGAACTTCCCGTTGGGTTAGAAAGCTGAAATTCGCATGAAGATTTGTGGGTATGTTGGAATAACAGAGAAAACGAAAAATGACATTATCCTGTTAAGTACCCCCAATGTTACCTCGAAACCGTGGTTGTCAAAAATGCACTTTTCATTGGGCTAGAAAGCTGAAATTCGATATATGTGGGCAGGTTGGAATTATGGGGAAAATGAACATTTTCCAACTAACCCGTTAATACTTCGATCACAACTCCAAATCAAAGCATTTTTACAATTTATGTTTTTATTCTACTATAGTTAACAACTTTTATTTATTTTTTATGTATTTCCCCACAACATGCTTCCAGTACATTCCGGAACTGTTGTTTTGGTGTTGTGATGACCATGTATACTAGGGTGGGCAGTTTTTTTTTTTTTTTTTTTTTTTTTTTTTTTTTTTTTTTCATAGTGTGGTTTGAGTTATCATCAAAAGTTTTGCATTGGTACCAAATAAAACCATGCCAAATATGGCCGGCCTGAAACAATATTTAACCGGGCCCCATGACCCCTAAAGGGCCCAATTGTTTTTTTTACAAAACAAGGAATAAAAATATACCAGTTTCCACATGTTGGGGTTCGAGTAGTTATGAAAAATTGTGCGTTAGTACGAAATTTAGCCATGTCAAATATGGCCCTTTTTGACCATTTTTAAACAAAAATTTTCTCGGGTTCCGGGGCCCGGCTAAATATTTTTTGGTCCGGCTGTGTTTCGGCGAACAAGGATAACATACATTCTACAACTTTTGCACCTTACTCAAACTCAACTGTCTAAAGGAAATTTTTTAGGTGGGCCGAAAATGGTTGAAAACATTTTATTTTAGAAATTTGAGTTTCGGCCGTTTGCAAACTAAAATTTTCGCGGGCTCCGGGGCCCGGCTAAATATTTTTTGATCCAGCTTTCTTTCGGCGAACAAACATAACATCCTACAAATTTTTTTTGCACCTTACTCAAACTCAACTGTCTAAACCCCAACATGTGGAAACTGGCATATTTTTATTCCTGGTTTTGCAAAAAAAAAAAACAATTGGGCCCTTTAGGGGTCATGGGGCCCGGTTAAATATTGTTTTAGGACGGCCATATTTGGCATGGCTTTATTTGGTACCAATGCACAATTTTTTATGACAATTTGAACCCCAATATCTGAGAAAGAAAAAAAATTCGGCCCAACCTAATGTATACTCATAAATGATAGCTATGAAAATGCCTGACGGTGGCAGACTTAAAAAAAATTAGTACAATTAATCAAATTCTTAACAACAAAAATTATCCAAATTTGTGGACCTACCGACTTACCCAAAGATTACACAAAATTTGAAAAAGAGTTTTCAAGAAATATAACTTAATTCTCGCTTTACGTCTACCAAGTAATGTTGAAAAATCCCTTACAAACTACAAAGGTTATTACTCGGATAAACAGCAATCATCAGGTATTCATGAAAAGACTTGATGTATTTTGTTTAACAGAAGGGTACATTGGAATGACTAAAAGAAACTTGCAGTTTATAATAATTGAATGTGAAAGAAACTCAGATTATCTAAATCCAGTTTCTGGCTTGCCGTAGCACCTCCACATTGAAAAATTCAATATCGATCCTCACGTATAAAGCTTAGTCTAATAGCGATAGAGCAGTAATCATGCAGAGAACTACCTCCAGATACAGATGGGGAAATCCTTCATAGTTCCTTCTTGGGCCCCTTTCCTTCACACATTGTTTTACGGGAAATAGGACTTACCTCTAGACACACACAGTCAGGAAGTAAAATAATTTTAATTTTCTTCCAAAAAATTTTAAATTACAAAATATATAAAATCCTACAATTTTACTCCGTAACATACATTAAAAAAAGACTTAGTTTGCATTGTCTCAAACTTGACCACTTCAAACTAAAAGCTAAGTTCACATCCCTTAGTAATTTTCGCGCTTCCCCTTTAACTTCACGTCCTTATCTGGCAATATTGTTAGTTTTAAACATAAACATCGTTCCAAAGCAACAGAATAGTGTTTTCTCTAATTCTTACACTTCTCTTTCACTTGTATATACTTTTGTTCCTTTTCCTTTCTTTTTACTGCGTATTTTTTTATTTTTCTCACTGACAAAGCTACTACTATTTTTTAAAGGTAGTGAAACATGTTAGAAACACATCGGATTTAAGTGATAGTGGGGCTCCAAGGACAAACAAAAGACAATAATTAATATTCCTAATAACTTAAGTTTGTAAACTGTTAAAAATGTAAAACTTCCAGAAACTGTGTTGATACCTATTCATAATAATAATAATAATAATAATAAAAAGTCTAGACTTGAATATAAATATTTTAAAAAGTTGAAGAAATACGTAGAATGTATTCCCTTTAACTTGATGCCAGTGGTTGTTATAAAACTCTTAAATGTAATTGCGAGACAAGCATTTATTTAATGTATTTTTGAGTTGTAATTGTTGTATGTTACTACATACATGGTGTGTCAAAAGCAAGGCAATCTCTCTAAATATAGTATGAATGAAAAAATGTATAAGTGTGAACATTTGCATAACACTTAGATGGGTAGGGCAAAACCTTTTGGTCATATGGTGGTATTTGTCAGCCATTTTGGAGGTGGTAGCTATCTTACACCTTGCTCGAAACTGGCGTAAGCCATAGTGCTACATACATTTAATTTTATCTTATCGAAATTTTTTAATGGATATATAGTCATACGGTACGGACTACGCTGAAAATTTATCACAAACACGTTGGTTAAAGTACTTTTGACCTAATTTCATATCTGAAAGAGAATTATGGAGAAGTGTAGTAAATTCCCTTCACACTAAATTCACGTGTCCTTATCGCCTACAAGAAAGAAGTTAGGTCAAGATTAGCTTTACCAACGTGTTTCTGGTTTCCACATCAATATATCACATGATGCCTTTCTATTTAGAAATTGCGAGCAGTGTTCAATTGGCTGGTAGGTACCGCCATATCGCTTAATGGACCTTACCCATCTAAGTATTATGTGAAGTTTCACACTTCTATCCTCTCTTGTTCAGAATATATTTGGGGATATGGCTCTGACTATTCATTTACTCTGTCCATAGTACTATAAATCAATTACAGTGTATTAAATAAATGTTATTTACATATAGATTATTACAAACTCTTTCTTGTCTAACAATTAAAAATGAGGTATCCATCAGACTAAGTTGGTCCGTCTTCAATTTACATTTTGTTAGTCGAAGGTGCTTTACAGGGAAGTAAGTAACGTTAAAAAAAAAGAGCTATATTTAAGTGGGGTGTGCATATTAGTCCTATTACGTATTTATATTTACATTTCATTAGGAAATCTCAGGGTGTAGAAGTGAAACAAAAGCTATCACTCATTATCCTGTTTTACATTAAGAAATCTAGTTTTCTTCTTCGTTTTCAACACTCCAATCAATAATCGCCCTAATTGATTGCAATGCTTCCCTTGCTGTGATTTTGACATCTGTCGTAACCTAAGTACCATGTTACTGAGGGAGTTTGTGTACAGCAGCGAGCAACTTTCGCACCTACTTTGCACTGATAATACCAAGGCAGCATAGCAGAGGGGCTATATTGGATCCGAAGGTTGAATGTCTCGATTGTATTTCACTCCGAGGATATCGTTTGATTCCTTATACACAAGTCTTGCGTTGGTGCGAATGAAATGAACGTTGTGACGCCTGGTGGGGAACGCACCTCAGCAAAACAACACAGGGATCGACTGAGGTCACGCGTCTAATGTCACAAACTCTCTATACATACAGCAAAAAGGCTGTGGTACCCAGACAGTCAGGAGGAAGAGTGTTGTTGAACAGGGTCGTATGAGAATGCACCATGGTGAACACAGAATTCCAAGTGACTTTTCTTTATGAATTCAGACTGAGGTATTCTACACAGCAAGCCGCAAAAAAACATTAATAATGCATTTGGGACAGGTATGACGAATTATTACACCATTTTCGGTTGGTTTGTCAAATTTCGTTGTGGTGACACAACATTGCAAAATAAGTCCCGTGGGCACCGACCAACCTATTTTCGGATGAGCTGCTTAGGAACATCGTGGAAGCGTACCCTCGGAAAAGTGTTCGTGCCATTGCAGACGAGTTAGGCATACACCATACCACTGTCAATCGGCGGTTCCGTGGGATCGGTAAGGTGAAAAAGTTCGACTTATGGATGGTGCCACATGAATTGACACCGGCCAATAAGGATCGCCGTCTGGAGGCGTTCAGTTCTCTGAGTGTAAGGAATAAACGGGAAGGTTTCGTGCATCGCATTGTCACTTCGGATGAAAAATGGATCTGCTACGGCAATCGTAAACGGTCAGGACAAGGGTTGGATCGTGATCAACGTCCAGGACGGTGCCCTAAATCATCTTTCCACTTACGGAAGGTGCTGTTGCTGGTATGGTGGTACTATGGTGGGAGTGATCCATCATGTCTTTCTCAGCCGAGGTGAAACCATCACTGCAGATAGTCAGTGCTGAACTCCATGAAATGCACCGCAAGCATCAAACAATGGTCAACAGACATGTCCTCATGTTGCATGATACTGCCCGCCCACACGTTGCGCAAAGAACAGTACCGGCTCTCCATGAGTTGCAGTATGAAACCCTTCTTCACCCGCCGTATTATCCCGATCTCTCTCCCGCTGACTACCACCTCTTCCGACATCTCGATCACTTGGCAGAGAAGACCTTCCCTGATGATCGGGCGGTGTAACATGCAGTTGAGGATTTCTTCGGATGCAGACGTGGACTATTTTAATTAACTTTTTTTTTTGTTTGTTTGTTTGCGTTTGGACATGACCGCACCTGGGGTGGACGTTTTACTCTCACCAACCCAGTAGGTTATAAAGACCGACATCGCAGAAATATTCGTCTGTATAGGACTTCCCTTGTTTCAGTTGGTATATTCCTACTGTTAGATTACATAATTCTTGGAAAGTCTTCAAACTCTTAGGTGGTCTTGAGGATTTATCGATACCCCTCCTTTTTCACTGAATGTTCTATGTTTTCGTATGGTTTTCGCGAGAAGACCTTCTACCAATTTATTGTAATCGTAAAGAAAAAAAAAAATAATGTGTGTCAGTCATATTTTTTAACTGGAAGTATAGCGTGTATAATGAAGAAGAGAAAGTTCTAAATACACCGCATCTGGACATATGTGGAAAATTCTGTGGAAATAATTATTCGATATTTTTTCCCGAAACTTCGGCGATGTATAAAACAGGTTAGGGGTCTACTACAAATAATCAGTGCAGACTTCAAGGATACTTTTCCTGAGAAGGGGGGGTTCAACTTTGGAACTACTGGGGCTAGGAATTTTATTTATGACATTTAGGAATCTAAGACTCTGGTCAGGATACGGGAGGGGAAAGGATTCGGGAAAGTGTCGGCCAGAGCCTATGTTGAAGGTTCCATCCCGGCATTTGCCTGGTATAACTGAAGAAAACTCTGGAAAAACTTCAGTCAGGATGGTCAGCCGCTGGGATCGAACCCACGACCTCCTTAATCCTACGCCAACGCTCTACCGCTAAGCTTCGACTGCATGATACAGGACTAGGATGGTAATTGAGGTGTCGTTGGAAAGGTCTAGGCAAAACTAGTTCAAACCTGTATCATTTATGCAGATCGCAGGGGCGAATCCCGAGTTTCTGGGAGAATTTCAACTGTAGAACTACTAGGGCTAAGAAGGTGGTTGATGTGTTGTTGGGAAGGTCTAGTCGCAATACTTTTCAACGGAACATTGATTATCATATAAATGGGATGCTCGCTGCTGAAGCCTGGCGGTAGCTTATATGCACAGTCCCCTAATGGGCTCCGCCACACATGTTTTAAAATAATATAGATATTGGACCAGTCGAGTAGAACTTTTGCTGTGGGTAGGTAATATACAGCCCTTCAATTTCTGTAAGTTTTATGTTTTAATAGCTTTCGAACTCTTAATTATTAGTACCAAAATGTTGACCAAAAAATAATCTTTAGACCTATGGATAAAGAAAAGGATGCATCTTGAAAGGATGATTTCTTTGTATACACAGGGAGATGGGAGGTAAAATTTAAAGTCTTACAAAAAAGTATTTCAGCAAGATCGTGTCGAAACCTACCTTGAAATTTTACACACAGTTAACACAATAAGGAGAAATTAGTGCGCAATAAATTCACCCTGCCGGTTTCGTACAAGGTAATGAAATCGATGGTTCAAACGTATGGGGTAAGCGTCATTGATAAGCCCTCGTGAAGAGCTGGAGCAAAGTTGTCCCTATCACGTGACTTCATGCGTGGGACAGGATATCACTCGCTAAGTCCGTAAGTCCGCCAGTTATTCTGTCGGTACTAGCAGAAGGTAGTGAATATAGGTTAGTCATTACGTATTCTTTGAGGAAAGGAAGTGGTAAATCTGGCCAATTCTTTATGTACAAGTATTTTTTTTTTTATGAAAAAAAAAATGTTATACATGAAGGAAATGAGTGAATACGTAATTAAACTTGCAGAAAATTATCTGTTAGGAATCAGTGGAAAATTCCTTACATGTAGAAGCAGAAAGGTCCCAGAAGCAAGACAGTAGTACCGATACCACATGGGCAGTGAATCAGAAATGGTGTGTGGAATCAGTATGAACCTGCAAGTCGGAAGAGAAACAAAAAAGAAAGGAAAGAAACGCAAGTTCGGAACCAAAGAAAGGCTGGGCCGATTTGGGAAAAACACTTTCTCCATGTAAACCTCCTAATGTTATATAAATTAAGCTGCAAAGCTACGAGTTCAATATTTTGGTTTGTTGTTTTCAAAGACGTTCCACATGTTACTATTTTAGAGTCCTTACACTTCTTTGCAAGCCCTTTGAATTTCAATTTCAATTTTGAAAGAGTAAAACTCGCCTAGGACATGTCAAGAGAATTCCATAATATTTCGACCATTACACTGAACTACATTGGATTTCAGTCTGTTGTACAACTTAGAATTTATGCTTGTGTGCACAGATTCACCGAGTATTCTATTATGTCTGGATAACATGTGTAACATTCGTTCCTGCAATAAATGTAGTGTGAAATGCACTCTCGTGGCAGTGAGGTATTTTTGATGCCGAATTATTTTGCTATACGGAATACTCGTAATGTTTTGCAGCCGTAATGAACTGGCGCGGCAATCCTAATACTGAGCACATTCCGTTTCATGATATGCTTAGTTACATTGAAATGTTACAAATTCTCAATAGTAACAACGAAGGTACGACGTTGCCGTTAATAAATTGCAGAAAATTTAAATCTGCAAATGTCCTCTAAAAGTCTTTTCCCGAGCAAGCAGACGTGAGAAAGTGTTTATTTCTGACGTCTAGGAATAGATCACAGTCGCCTTATTCTTCTACAGACCATTCATAGCTGTCTGCTATTGCGTTTTTGTCCACCGCGTGATAACCTGTGTAATAGAAATTTAAGCATTTGTCACCTTTTATTAATTTATCCTAGCTACGATAATTTCAGAGAACACTATTGGTGTCCCCAATAAAAAGGCATAAATTCTTAAGAATGATAAAAGTGCCAGAATTCACGTTTTAGTATATTTGAGAGATACAGATTCTTCCTTTTTTTCAGACACGGGACTGTTCTTAATTGTGCTGTGTATTAATTGTTTTGTTAATTAAGAATATCCCAACTTTTTTTTTTTTAAATTTGTTTAAAGATCTTTTCCAATTTCTATTCGCCTTTTAAAGTCATCTTGCAGGAGAACGTATAACCTGCCCCTCACCGATTTGTTCAAATTGTTTTGTTGTATACACGTCAGGAAGAAAACTAGTTTATTGTGCAGTACTGTATATAGCGCGTTGTGCTAACTGTATTGTATTCATAAGTTATTGTATTAAGAATGGTTGGAGCGTCTGACTGGCATAGCATTGCGTGGTCAGATCTCTTTCATGCACTTCTTTTCGTTACTATTACAATAAAGAAAGTTATATTATTTTATTTGTATCTATTTACTGCTTATTATTTGTCTCATTACTCATTGTATGGTGTGGCACTTCAGTATATTCTGCTATACTGTTTTTAGACAGATACATTTAGCAACATTCCAATGATAAAAACAGTACAAAATAAATTAATTGTATTGTATGATTACCCTTTTATGTTGTATTTCATTTCGTTGTACAGTCTGTATATTCTTGTACAGAGATATTATTATTATCATAAATAATGTTCTGTTTATTTCTTTTTACATAAAATGATTTTATATTCTCCTGTTACGGTTTTTTTTTTAACACACAAATGCCGTTAAAGTTGTAATAGCAAACATTTTTTTTTAATTTCTTGAAATTTTGCGCAAAATCAATATAAAAACCTAAACGGAAAGCACGAAATACACAAAAAGTAAGATTCTCTTTGTTTCATTACTAAAAAAAAGAAAAGTGCATTTCAGATGGTTTGACCATGCGATTCTGTGAATGTTAGCCAGATGCTCTAACTACTTTGGTGCAGCAGCGTATGAATACAATATAATTGGAACAACTTATATGCAACACGAAAGTGTACAAAACTGGATTTTCTCATGAAAGATTGAATATTGCGCGTTGATAATTTGTCAAATTTATTTTCCCATTGATGGTCTTGAGATGAAACAATTTTATAACAATCTGTGAGGAAGACGACTAATATGTTCCCGTATCGCAGCAGCTTTAAATTGTAGTGCTGTACTGTTCAGAAAATTATTATTATTACTAGGACATCCCCAATAGTGTAATGTTCATATACATTATTATATTTTTTATCTTTATCCTCTCCCTTAAAACAATAATAATACAATTTCATTTGGAAATCCAATACCCAAATGGCATGTTTAGTGTAGATACTTCCATTGGTATGGAAAAAATTTCAAATATTTAATTTTTGAAAGGTTGACAACACTGACTCTGACACCTCTATGAAGAATCCCAGAAATTGCCAAGGTTGGTAACACTCATTCATTAAATTGAAATGATACAAACCGATCCCAGGCCAATGTACCAAAACTGATTTGGATCAGTTCACTGTTTGAAGCGTGATAAGATTCCGTACATTTTTTTTAAGAACTCATTGAAAACAACAGTGCTTTTTCTCAATTTATAAATTAATTAATCTGTTCTTCTTAATTATTGT
>JAGDQP010061356.1:0-12054 GCA_022664845.1 Lepisma saccharinum
TTTTTTGCTTGTTACAAAACTATTAATTGCCAGCGTGAATGTGACATATCGTACATTTTGGATCATATGAATCATTATCATAACACTTTCTCAAGTTCAATGCTCTGAATATTAAACGTAGAAAGATTCTAATTAAGTAATTTCCTATTTCTAAAAAAAAGTTATACCAAAATTACGTCAAAATTTATTCGTTTAGTTCGAATATGTTTACGTGAGATATGTCAAACTTAAAACGGGTCAAACAGTCAGTGCTCTAAATTAACGCGGGCCGCAATGAAAAAAAAAATACAATTACGCTTAATGTTGTATTTGTTATTTTTCCATAGTGAGCCAAATGAGTCGTGGGCCTGCCTAGTTTATGTAAACAAATTTATTTTCGTAGTTACTTCTTTTTCCGAACGGAGAAATAATTCCTTCGTTTTTTTCTATCAAAAACTTCTAATTCTAAAATTTATTTTGACTGTTAGATGGTGCCGCTATCGGCATGAAGAAAAACTAGAGGAAATTTGTTTATTACGAACAATTGCGTTCTAAACGTTTAGAGATTCTGCTACTTTGCGTTTTTATAAACAACCCCAACCGGCTCTTTTGCAAATTTCAAATTACTTGTGGAGATCAAACTTAATTTTCAATTACTCATTAAATTTCAATTAAGGTTCAAAGTTTTAGAGGGGGTGAAATTTAGGCTTCTAAATGAAGAAACATAAATCATTAGTGGCAAAGGAAACTTAGATTAAGTCAAATAGTTTTAGTTTAGGGGAAAGCGAACTTTATTTTATTCTAGAACAGCGGTTTCCAACCGCCGGTCCGCGAAATTATTTTACTTGTCCGTTGTCAGTTACTAAGGTATGAGACCTATTATCCGTATATATCATTCTATGACAGTAGTCAGTTTAATAATTTAATTTATAATTTTTACGACTAAAAATTTTATGTTTGACTTTAATTTCAACAATAAATTGAGTCAGAATGTAAAATAAAATATGCTATCATCCCCTCGAATTTCAAATAAATTGCTAACTGACTATCGTATCTTGGATAATCTAGAACTCCAGGCACATCTTATTGGCTTTCAAAAATTCGATTTTTTTTTCAAAAACGCAAAAAATGTAATATGCTTTTGTAGTACGTATACTGCATCGTTTTCAATGTGTGTGAAATTTCAAGATTAAAAAGATATATATTTTTTTAAAAATAAGTATGGGTACTTGATTTTCTTGAGAGGTTATAGGGTTTTACACGGAAAACTTTAAAGTGCTATGAATAAAGTGTACTATTATATAATTAATACTATAATACTAAAAAGTACTAAAAATAAATAAATAGTATAAATTTCCTTATGTCTTTTTTCTTCTTTCATCTTTGTTCGTAAATGTTTCCACTCGTATCACTGGTCCGTGATTTTTCCCGGTGCTGGTTCGTGGGTATCAAAAAGTTAAAAAGCACTATTCTGGAAGATCCATATAAAACATAATTTTGAACCTTTATGTATATCTCTGTTTGTATTACTGGATTTAAAAACAAAATCTTAATAAAATACCACACGTAGTAAATTCTTTTTTATATTTTATTATCAATCTGCAGATACAGCCCAATTTAGGCCATCTCACAGGGATATACAATATTTTAATCTAACAGCAAAGACAGAAATTTCAAAAGGAATCTTTCTGATCATATTCAAGGTACCATCCCAGCATTTGTCTGTTATGACCGAGAGAAACTAGGGAAAACTTCAGTCAGGATAGCCGGCACCACATATTGAACCCCCATCCTTCCAATTACAAAGCGAATACTCAACCGACTGCTCTTCCTTATGGTGTATCTGTAAACAGGGCCTCAGCTTGGTTTTTTTTTGAAGGGGGAGCAAACTTTCATTCTGGCACCCCTTTGAAGAAGCCTAAAGCGTATGAGGACAGAAGTGAACCTTAATTAACTATAACCAAAGTGAGCCTATGTAAACCTTAATTAATTCTAATCTATTCCGTTTTCTCTCAACGCAATTTCTTTCAATTTAAGAAGCATATTTTGTTATACGTAACGATCTGAAATTAATAAAGGATATTAAAAATAATAATTACCATTTTTACACGCACGTGGACATTGTACTTTAGTGCAATTTTTTTGTGTATTTCATTCTGTGCATAAAAATAACAGGATTTGTGAAGTATTCAAATTAATTGAATTATAAAATAAAGTCCTTAGTAAAGAAATATAGAACAAATTTCAAATAAGTGAATTAAAAGAATAAAAATAATATTCCTTGAAATCTGTAAAAAGTTTTTAGTTAAAACGAACAACTGATCATCCGTTGAAAAGTTATGATTGAACATACAGTGATAAGTAAATAAATAATAGCTTGAACTGAGAATCTTTTTGAAGTCAGTTAAAATTTTGGTATGCAAAAAATTAAAGCAAAGAAATTATTTTCTTTGTTAGGATGATTGGGGAAAATATTACGTTTGACATTTTTGTTTTTCTCACTTTCTTCCTGTTTTTCGCTCCTGATGACTTTTCAAACATATTTATCCACCTGACTTAAGACTTAACGCATGAATAATAGCAGTATACCCACTATAGCATAAACACTGGAGATAGTGTAATTCTTAGCTACCGAATCACAACATACTGCAATCTGTTAGAGATTATGTCCAGAAAACGGTTCCTTTATTTACAGAGATAAACTTTTATTAGATGTTAATTGTATCTCACAAGACTTCATCTAATAAAAATAATTAGCAACAGGGAGCCATGCGTTACAAGTCGCACAGTCGGCTATTAACCAGGGACTGAAATGAAATGCCGGATATTACTTATAGTATCAGAAGGAACTCGTACTACCAGCTCTGAAATAAGGTCATATGAAATAGTTGAGGAAGACTATTGGTTTGAAAAAGTCGGATCTGATTGGCTCTTATATCAGTGTACATTTTTGTATGACATTTATTGAAATAATTCATAAAATATGTTTGCTACGAAGATTTTTTTAAAATAACATAAAATTAGTGCAGTGTTAGGTTACTTTTGTCCAATATAAGATGAGTGCTTCGCCAGTGAGATACTTCATCTGACTGACTACAAACATTCCAACAGTATGAAACTACAATTCAAGGGGGACTCTGCAGATATACGTATTTATTTAAAAAACAATAATAATGCCAACCAGCAGCAAATATAGGTAAAGGAACTATATATATTTTTTAAAATAAACAGAGTAACCTCAGTTCGACGTCTGAGAATTACATTGTCGTATCTTCTATTAAATTCAGACGTCGAGATGTATCATATTTTCTTCCGCAGCTTCCGAAATCCACCCTAAAAATATTCCTTAAAGCACCTTCACCATTTTCGGTTAGCTCTGACGATAATGTACCTTTTGTTAATGTTTACATTAGCAGCAAGGCAGGGGTGAGTGTATGTTTTAAACAGTTGTGAATTTCACAACTCAGATTTTCTCAACATTATCACTTAACAAATCTTGACTTTAGTTGAAGTGATTGCCAGCTTCATTTCTATAACTTTGTCCAGCTTTAGCCCATATGAATTAGAAACATATCTTTTTTTCTTTTAGTTTTACAAGAAGAGAGAGAATAGAAAACCGTTCAATATTATCACGTTCAGATGTTGGTTGTACTGAACAGGAAAGTTCAAAAATTATATACAATGTTATTTTTTTCTTTTCTCTTCCTGGTACTTCCAAGTGTGAATGAATGCATAGTCCTCCTTGGAACCATAACTTCTTAGTGATTTAAGTGTAAGGATTTTTAATTCTGTAGCTATCAGTGGTGAATCTCCTTTCCTTATGAGTTACTACGCTATAAAGTGTAAGGGTCGTTGACCGAACCACCGTAGCTCAGTTGGTAGAGCGTATATATTACAATTTCCTTGAGCATCAGTCATAAGCAATTCATCCTTTACAGGTAGTAACTTCAGTCACCTTTGTCTTACCAACATTTCGGGCCTTCGTTTGACGCCTCTCCTAGCCTGGCGCCCGGGCACGTGCCCCCTTTGTCCCTCCTTAGTTACAGCCCTGTTTGTACATGACTCAATTTTGGCAAAGTTTGACTTAATTTGGTTTTCCATGTCACCATGAATTATGTTCCAAACAATATCTTACACGAAAGAAAGCGAACGGATTTGACGAATGACGGAGACACACAGTCCCCAAGCGGCACAGTTGTCAGTGTTTCCAACCCATTTTATAAGAGAATGAATGCTTATGTGACTGAGATTCTATCAAGGGACCCACGAAACCTTCGCGGTTAGTAGAATCATATATTTTCTTGTTTAATTCTAATTTTTCCCGTTGCTCCTGTGAGTTCCCTACAGAGCTCAGCGCACACTCTGAAAAACACTGCCTTAGTTTAACGCATTTTTTCTTTTCTTTCTTTTTTTTTGGTAAAAGAGGGACTGTATGGTATGATTTAATATATACATTGTAATGAAGTGCACCTCTTGTATATATTTTATACATGTAAACGTATTTCAGTATTGCTCACTTCATTGCATTGGAAAGGCAGAAAAATGTGACCTAACGGACTGTTACATTATTTGAGATTCTTTTCCGTAATTGAATCTGGTAGCGGAGAAAAGAAATAGAAGATAGTTTACGGGAGTAGGTATAGAACCCAGATCGAGTATCTGATTGCCTATTTCGTTATATTTGAACTATGAAGAACACACTCTCCCACATTGTTCGATAGTTTTCCGTGACATTTGATGGAAACTTGAGTAAGTCTGATATTATCAAAACACATTCTGAGCAAATGTTACGTAAAGTGTACAAGAAGTGTATTTTTCTAGTAACACCTTTTCCTACTCACGAGTTAGAAAAAAACTTATGTGCGCACCGATGAGCAAACATTTCAGAAAAAAAAATGATTATTTAATCTTTTTGTATTGAGGAAGACACGTGGAATATCCGAAAAGGAGCAAAGAAAAATAGTTTGTAGGTTTCGAAATGCGGACCTCTAGAAATATGAAGTCAGACAAGTAACGAACAGAGTATGCATACTAGGTGAAGAGAAGAATAAAAGAAACTGTTTGGGACATTGCCTACTGTCAAAATGCGAATTCCAGAGTGAGTTAAAGCAATTTGGAAGGGAAATGAGGAAGAGATAGAAAACGTATGGAACTTATCGACAGGGTTAAGGAAGGAAGATAAATGACGCGTACAAGGAAAGAAGGGGAAATGTTCATTTTAAAAAAAAATGAGCTTACACTTGTAATAAGTGCTACACAATGAGAGCTAAACGCTCAGAAAATTTCAATCCAAAAGCTCAAAAACTCACCAAGTTATAGCGATTATAAGAATATGAAATACACGGAAATAAATGGGAGAGTTGAACTTTAAATGCGTTTTACGAGAATTCACCTTCCATGCACCTTCTCCCCTTCTTTGCCTGTACGCTTCAAATCTTTAAATTACATGATATTATCCTCTTGGTTTCTCGGAAGCAGAGCTGAAGCCGGACCACTTTTGGTGACCCAGCCTGACCCGGACGTAGATGACCCGGTCTTGACCATGACTGACTCAGTTACTCGGTTTTTACCCAAATGACCAGACTATGATCCAGAAACCCGATGATCGAATACTGAACTCCTTAGACAACAACTACCTCAGTCGGCAATTATTTTCACACCCTTTGGGGGCATTTTTGTTCTTTCCGGGGATATGAGACTATTTTCATATGTTATTACTATTATTAGGAACTCTTCTGAGTCGAATTTTTTGTACTTTGGGGATAAAGACCCTTTCTCGGCCACCCCCTGAAAGAAACACTGTTCAAACGCAACAGTGTATAAGAAGGAAAGAATAAAAAAACCGGATCAAGGCTGGTCCCAAGCATAGACTCGGTGACCCCGGTCCAGAACTTTATCTGGTGACCCATTTGAGATCTGCTGGTAAGTACATGTCCAAACCTAGTTACTGACCTAAACACCATATATTTTTGTATCTTTTTACATTCTTTTCTTTAGTTCACAATGGTTTGTGGTGTTCTCAAATCTTTCAACGATAATTTAACTCATTTCTCGATGCTATACAATGATGAAATTTTGCTCAGCGACGTAAGACGGGTAACAATACAATATTCCATTGTTACATTTATATATTTCTATATATTTATATATTTTAATGCATATTTTTTTTTTTAAATGTGGATTTCTTTATCCTAAAATAAATACTAGCCTGCAACGATGCTGGGGTTTGACTGGTTGCAGAACACTTTAGGATTTTGGTTACAAAACAATAGCTTGAGAAAAAGTATCCGAACACGGAAATAACTTGAAAAAAATAATAAATAAACATTTTAAAGACATACTTTCCTTAAACAATTCGTACTAAAAAGTAATTTTGTTCATGCATGATTAAAAAGAAAAGCATGGGGCGCGTCAATTGAAGAATTTATAAAGTGACTGTATATATGAGGGCGCACCTCATGGTTTTGTTTTTAGTCATGCATAAACAAAATTATTTTTTTACTTTTTAGTATGAATTGTCTAAGAAAAGTATGTCTTTAATTTGAATTTTTTTTAAAACAATTTTAATTGTCGTTAACTTAACGTGCAAAGCAATCTAGTTAAAAAAATATTTTAATTTCTAAGCCATCAACATTTTTAATAAGGGCTTGTTTCCTAAAAGATGATTTCCAATTTATAAGATCAATGACGAGGCTAGAAAATGGAGCTTGATATCTCTATCCTCTTCTTCCTCTATTTTCCTTGGACAAAGTTAACACGATGAGGGAGAGGGTGGGGGAGAGAGAGAGAGAGAGAGAGAGAGAGGAGGAGAAACGTTTTGGCTTATTTGAAATTCGATATACTAAACGATTCACTCATTAAGTTGGGGAGAGAGAGAGAGAGAGAGAGAGAGAGAGAGAGAATATCTGCCTCGGAAGATGCTTATAACTTCAAAGTCATCGCGTGCCTCGATGCACGGTGTAAAAGGTACTTAAGGAAGAAATTTCCCATCTCGCCCAAATAGATTGAACTTTAATATAATCTAATCTGTTTGTGTCGGAACGTTTAACCATCACAGATGCTGATTACTAAGCACATTCTCTTTTTATATTTATTGTTTCTTTATATTGATATGTAATTATGATTACTGTAGACTGGTTTTCCTTCTGTAACTGTAGCGATTCTGCTGTAACGAATATTATACGGAGAATGAAATCACGGTATGAAAAATAGCCATTATTTTCTGTATTCTTCTGTGGAGTTAGTTCTGTGTGCCGAATCTGATTGTGCAGTTTTATATGTAACTGGCTGATTTGCCCGCTCGTTGGTGTGAGGTGAATAAATTAAAAACTTTGAAAGGGCCAACTTGTCATATTGTCATTAATTGTTCTTTGTTCTAAGAAACACTCGTGCCAAATTTCAAGTTTAGCAGTTTTTCAGTCCTCATATTTCACTATTTAAGAGATTTTCTCACCCCTCGGGGTGTCGAATAAAAATCTAAGAAAGCCGTTCCTAATGAATGGAAACGAATTTTTTTAATGCCCAATATTAAGTTTTAGTTGAAGCAGTTCTCAATTTCACAGCCTTTGTGGGGAGAGGCAACGTTTTATGCTGTATAAGTTAATTCTTCTAGGTCTTAAAGGACAGGGTTATGTGTCAAATTGTGTTAGAATCCGTCAAGGAGAATTGCATAGCGTTTAAATAAATAAATAAACATACATTCATTTTTAAATTTGAATTTAATTTTAATGCCTTTAGGCAACTTTGGGTAAGGCAACATACTTCCATTTTTATATATATATAGAGAGATTCTTAAATATTCCATGGTTAGTATGTTTTCCGACCTCATAAGAAAATACCTTGAATACTAAATGTATTGACTTGTTCATCATTTGGTTACTAATACTTATCTTGCTTCTTGTCAAACTACGATGTCTAGTTGTTATGGCCACAGATTTCTGATTGGCACTCAAAAGGCACGCAGGTTCGATACCTACTGCCAGTCATATCGACTAAAGTTTTCTAGAGTTTATCTCAGTTTAACCAAACGAATGCTCTTACCTGGACTAAAGGAATACTTGGATAAACATGCAAGACGAAAATTTGAAAAAAAAAAGAAATAATTAAAAAAAAAATGGAAAAGTATATGGTGCGGAAATTTAGAAATGTGTCACAGGGATATAGAAGAATCACAAATGCTAGTTTTTTAAAAAACAAAATCATTTTCATAATAGCATTAGGCTGTTAAACAAATTATAATCAAACTTTATTGTACATACTGAGTCAAAAGAGCGTAATATTCACTCTTCTTAGAGCGGAATTTTAAATGAAAAAAGAGTGATTTTCAAGGATAACACTTTAGATAGAAGATGTTATCTTTCTAGATAGAATTCCAATTCTTTTGGATGTAATTTATTCTTCAAACTTGAGAGACCGATTTCCCATCTTTTTAGAGTGGTTTATTTAGAGTGATTCACAATGTATCATGGCTACTAGCCAACTTTGTTCTCCACCATTAGTTACTGCGAAGGTTATCGAAAGACGAAGCCATGCTGTGAAATTGATCACGTTGTGTTTAGCTAAAAAAAAATGACGACAGAAAACCTGAAAACTTTTCTCGGTGATAGAAATAAACCAGAAGATGTCATGAGTAACGAGTAAGGGTCAGTTCTACAATTGACCGCTAAACTTCTATAGTCAGCGCTAAGTTGAGGCCAATTCTCATTTTGCGTACTCTCATTGGCCAAAATCAGACTAGGCCTCAACTTAGCGCTGACTAGAAGTTTAGCGGTCGATTGTAGAACTGACCCTCTGAATATATGGAATTTCGCCTAGAAGAAATATCATGTCTACGGTCCCATCGAAATGGACTAGCATATAGATGCCATACTTTTTCGAGCGGAAATTTATCATCTTTTCTCTTATGAAAATTCACTTTATAAGTGTGGTCTCTCATTCCGCTCTTAAAAGATGAAATATTCCACTCAAATTGAGCGGAATTCCTTCTCTTTGAATTTAGTGTGTGGCGATATTTCAGTGAGTAGTCTGTGCTGCTTAGATACCCTTGTAATGTTGTCGTTATAATTAGATTGTTAGAAAACAAGATATCGGATTGAACTAACGAGTTTTTGGAATATGAATTGTGTTCTTACATTAAGATGATCTAATTAATCGTTAAATTCATAGTTTAAACATCAAACTCCGTAATGTTTATAAATGAATACATCTTATGCGATGAGATTAATATGGAAATATTGCGATATGAAACTGGCGGTATGAATTCTCTATAGCTAATGTATAATTAGTATATGGTGCTCATTAATAGTATTTTAAAGAGACTAAGGACATCAATTGAACGAATGAAGTCACAAATCACTCTTTAAATAACGAAGAGTTGTTGTAATTTTGTTTACGAAAATGTCGGATATTGAATTGTTTTTAAGTGACATTGTTGTCAATAATTGATGAACGGCTAATCTAATTATCTGGTATTAATTACATAATCTTTATTGAATGTAATACGCAGCTAGAATGAATATAATATGTATCTTGAAAGGTATTAAAGATATGTTGAACTGCAGGAAGAAATAGGTCTTTATCATGTACTGCTATTATATCAGTCAATATGGATGTGATCGTTGAGATACATTGTTTTGCAACTTTGAAGGACTGTTACATGATATCCAGTAATATAGTAGACTTACTGGTAGGCATCGACCAAATCGAAGTTCATTATATTTATACCGGAACCTGATCAGTACCTAGGTTTGAAGTAACCTCTCGTAACCAGATTTTAATCGGAACCACATCCTAACAGTTCTAACTGATGAAAATGTAAATGTAAGATTCTTTGTTCTTTCATGTTAAGTAATTTGTCATTAGGTACTGTTTCAACATATTCAGTCCGGAACCACACTGATCAACAATTAACTGATACTTCTAATTTGAAAACTTTTTAAGTTAGAAGATAATACAAATTATTAACCTTAAGCAAATGTTAACATAGTCAATCACAGATGGAAATATAGTTAAAGACCAATCAAGGAAAGTCGAGCTCAATAAATAATTTAACCCACTGCGTAAATTAAGTCTTGAGTCATGTCCTTGCCATCAGAAACACCACCTTCAATTGCACAACTGTCTGTGCTGACAGGAAACCCAGACTTCAGGAAGCATCCATGAATTGTCCTATAACGTATTGTCATGCATTTGTTATGTAGGAACTGTCTTGGGAGATAGAAGATACGTAGTTCCTTTAAGATAGTTCGGAGCGACACTTCTTTCTTATCAAGTTCTGACACAATGTGGATCATTGCCAACTGTCTGTACTTTCATTTAAAACTCTGCATAACGCCTTCAAAAGGTTCTGGGATCGATCCCAGCTGCCGACCATACTGAGGTTTCTTCACAGGTTTTCCTGTCACACCAGGCTAATGCCGGAATGGTCACATTCAAAATTAGACTACAGCCGATTTCCTTCCCACATCATGTTCCCAACCCTATTCCGACCTGCGGCAAAGTTACTTGAATAAATTCAAACTTTGTTAACCCGTCCAGTTTGGCGGATATTTATAATGCATTTTGTGTCCGTGTCTGCAATAGGGGATGTGCGTCGTATAGGAATTAATTACTAATCAGTGTGATTGCATTTTCGTTACGGACCTAAAAGACAGTTCGTTATGTAGAGGTATCCGCTTGAGAGGTGTATCCGTTAAAAGAGGTTTCACTGTACTTGTCATTTTGAAGAATTTGGAAAACAAAAATTGGTTGTAAAAAAAAAAGTTATGCATTGCTAGATACGAAGAGGATATAGACAAACCCACAAACATATTCTCTGTCTCTCTTTATATGTATATATACACAAACACGCTCGTGCGGGCATAGAGAGAGAGAGAGAGAGAGGAAGAAATGTAGAAACCTGACCTCTCCTTCACTCGATTTCCCTTGAGCACGAAACTAGGCTAGAACGGGAACTACCCTGTAATTTGTATTTGCTTATCTTACGAGTCTTTCACTTTGTGGTACTACTAACCAAAAGTCAAAATTTGTTCTTTCTTTAAAATTTTCTACCGCTTTTTCTAGACCTTTAGTTAAGTATTTGATCTTCCTCTTTTGCACAAAGTTGCCTACATATGAAATATTTTTTTTTTTTTCGTTTGCTCAATATTTCTATCCATTCCTGTGAAAACACTTCAATGAAGAGTCTGTACGTTTCATCAAGTAAGTAAACAATGCTCTTGTGTCTGCAGATGCCTTGTCCTCCTCCACGCAGTTTGTTTAGCCACCAGCCTCGAGTATGGTGGTTGGCACAAAGGTGGATAATGGCTTTCTGTCGTCTTGTGCCTTGTCTTTGATGGAGAAACAGGGTCATATGTCTGGTTTGTAGCAAGTAGGAAAGTGGGTACTGTAGCTCTGGAATATTGTAAATTTAAATGTACATAAAAAAAAAATCCTGCATATTCATCAGGTGTAGTTACCGAGCTGCCGTAGCTCATTGGTAGAGCTTTGGTACAACATTCGGGAGGTCGTGGGTTCAATCGCAGCCGCCGACAATCCTGACTAATGATTTCCAAGGTTTTTCCTCAGCCACACCAGGCAAACGCAAGGTGATACCTTCAACTTAGACTCTGGCCGACACTTTTCCACATCCTTGCCCCTCCCCTATGCAGGTCTGAGCCTTACATGCCTAAAGGCCATAATTCAAATGCATTCAGCAGTATATTTGTCAAACAGATATATTACTTGCCAGTAATACACCAATATCAGTAACGGACAATTTGTGATTTCTAACGATGTTGTTATCCAATATCCGTCAATATCGAATGGCAAACACTTCTGCCGATATTGATGCCTATCTGTAACAATATTGATCACTGAGAGGAATCTATTGTTTTAATAAGTGGAATTACGTATATTTTTACAGTTGCTTTAGAAATAAAACGTGATCTTGTATCCAGTATATATTCCATTACGCATTTTATTTCCCCCTCTTCATTTATAGTTGAAAATGTTCTCACTTGTCTGCGACCGGATTCGAACCTTCAGCCTTGTGATTTGTAGTCCGTTGTCTTACACATTCTCCCATTTTTTTTTTAA
>JAGDQP010061358.1:0-10604 GCA_022664845.1 Lepisma saccharinum
ATCTTTTAAAATGTTGATTCCATTGCCTAAAGTAATGCATGTGAATACACACACAAATTATCTTTCAATATTTTTTGCTTCTTCTACAACAGTGTTTCTTACATAAAGGGGGGGAAATGCTATGAAATTGTGGGGCAGGAATAGTGGCTAAAAGCAGGTAATTTGGGAAAACAAAGTCATTGCTTTCTGTTCTTTTTTTCCAACCATGCAAAACAAACCTCACTCCGACTTACACTTAGCATACAGGCCTGCTGGATCTGGAAGGGCACAAAAATAACAGTTGAATAACGCTGGAAACAATTGACAGACACACTACAAAAAAAATGAATAGAGTGGAGAACTATTAACTTCTCCGATCTGAACAAAAACTTTTTATTTGATTTTACTTACTTTGATGAAAAAGATAAACATAAAAGAAAGACAAAACAAAAGAATAACGACATAAAAGATCTACAAAAAAGTAATGTAAATAACAAAAAACATAAACAAATGTGTACACATATGTAACAAGGAAGTCATAATTAACTAACATACCTAACAAAAAATATAAATAAGCAAAACTGCTATAAAGATAGCTACGGACAGGTCAAATAGGTTCACAAAAATATTGTAACAATTGTAGTAATTGCAATACTCAAAAACATTGATCTCTGAGAAGCTGCAGACTCTGTAAATATAATTATATAGCAAGCTTATGTTCCGGAGCATCTTCTCTAAATATATATAATATATTTTAAATGAAATATCGTGAATGAGACAAAATTATTACAAGTGGATAAAATGACATTAAAATTAGACCACTATGTATTTGAAGAATCCAGGGGGAAAACGATCAGAAGCAAAAGTATGATGATATTAGTATTTTGATAGAAAATTATCCTCGTGGTCCATCCAACTGGCAAGAAATCAAACTGAGAGATCCGTATTTAAACCCTCTTCAAAACTGAAAAAATTTCTGTTCTGCAAGAGCGTCTGGGTTGACTTAACGTGTTAGGCTAGTTACAAAAGCCAGTACCAGGGCTTCCTCAAGCATAGGTAAGAGCGTATTTTGGAAAGCTAACCGTCCAGTACATGGCAAAGGTGGTTGGACATTTTCGAAGTGGTAACTAACTATAAACTTGGTAGCGAACTATTACATTTGCCATAGCAAGTTTGATGCACACTTTTAAGTTTGTTGCTGCAAACGTTATGAAAGTGTGATGGAAATTTTCTTTATCTAGGACTATACAGTCAGATAGATTTGAGTTAGATGTAGCAAATGGAGCTAAAATGTCAACTTCCGAAATATATATATTACCCTGGACTCTTCATTTCAAAATAACATGATTAACTCATACGAATAATATGAAAATCTAAGACTGTAATTAAATTTTCCGTTGACAGTGAAAGGCTGAGGCAACCGGATAACCATGCTCCCTGACGAAACCAAGCGAGGTGCAATAGAATCCAAGCTATATAATCCAACCCCATCTGGCAGATAACCCAAGTTCCCATCCAGGGAAAATTAATTCCACCCCAAATGATTCAGCGTTTAAACTTTAAATTGTCGATCGTGCCTCTTATTTACAAAATCCAGATCTTAAAATAATGCAAAACAGCACCTTTCAACCCAACTGAAGGCAGATACCCTTATGCGGTAATATTTGCATTAAAAATTTCCTCATTATGTGTATTTTACATACAAGGGTTCGACCTCGGTGACCATACGCAGTCAGGTACCAGTCGTAACGAGCTTTTACATCCTAACTTTGGAACAAAAGAAAAGAAAGAAAGATACTAGCTGAATGGTAAGCCTTCCTCTGGTGGACTGGTAAACGAAACACTGTTGTCACGACGACGTTGCGCATGCGCAGCAGTCCTTACTAGAGCAAGTATTGGTCTGGTCACATATATATGATAATGCACGCCGTCTTACAACAGCACAGGTACTGCTGCAGGAGTTTGGGTCACCCGCCATACAACCCGAATTTAGCACCCTATGATTTCTATCTATTCACTTGGATGAAATTGTGATTGGAGAAACTGTTCGAGGCAGACAAACACCTTGGGACTATTGTGCGGGGTTGGCTTACCACTCAGCCGGTAATTTTCTTCGAGGAGGGAATAAAAACCCTATTGCTTTGTTACAAGTGGCGATTTCGTGGATTAGTAATATCGTTATGTCCGTAACTTCTGTATGTAATGAAATTTTTGTGCCACTCTATTAAGCTCGTCGGAGTTTGGATAAACAAGCTCTCGTATAAGCCTTGACGTTTAACATATATGATGGTTTTACCAACAAGATCGATATTCTACCTAGAAAAATAGATATCTTAATTTGCAGTTACTGATATATTAAATAATATTACACAAATACTAAAACATCTGTCTCATTAGAGTATATAAAAAGGCCGTGAAAATTCAATAAGGGCGTACACCACATAGAACCATCCCCACACATTGTACACTGAGCGCCAGCATGGACAGTAAATATTAGTCTGATCATCCCACCGAAAACAATTAAACCTTTTCCACTGACTATATGGTATTTTTCATAATGTGTACTTCATATTTCAATCTCGGGTGTGAAGAAATACCAAGAGAAATTTCAGCTACTTTTAAGCTTGGTTTAACTCATCGAGCTCTACGTAAACGATACTGGAGTGACTACTTAGTGTTGAAAAATAGACACCAGATCAAATATTTAAACTCGTTTGTCTACTTCCAGTCTAATGCAATGTGGACCAAATTTTCACTTCTAACTCAGCTTTATACGCTTCTTATCGCTGTGTGGCCCGATTTTTTTATTTCAGTCTTAATTTCTGAGTTATTAATGTAAGAGTATATCGTACTCTGCATAGAATAGAAAATACTGCAAATAATATTTACATTTTTTGCCAGAATTAAGACATAAATAAAAAACGGGCCACACAGCGTTATTAAGTGTAAAAAAAACTGAGTTAGAACCGAAAATTTAGTTCATATTAGTTTAGACTGGAAGTGGACAAACGAGATTAAGTGTGCTCTCCGCTCCCTGGTTTCATATATTCACGAAATTTTCAATGGCTGCAGTCAGTCCAGTATCGTTTTTTGATAGAGGTCATGGTTTAACTATTTTCAACTGCGTAATCTAGTATTGGCAACACTGTTTTACAATGTTAACAAATTGATATAGCTTTCACTCGGACAACGAACATGTTTCAACAACTATTTTTCCTTTAAAATCTTCATCTACAGGGTGAAATTATTTTGCAGGGCTCCGAACCACTTGAGGTCAGCGTAGTGCGTCGAACCCGAGATCATTTGTAAACAAAGCAGCAAGCGCTACAAGTTATCCTCGATTTTCTTTTAAAAAACAAAAGAAAGCAAATAAAATTGATCCAATCGGAATTATTTTCAGTAAATGTTTCGTAGAAAAGGAACATTTTAAACCTCTACTGACAGCAAACTTCTCCCATTGGTCAGTTTTAACCATTTTAAAAGTTTATTAACAACATTTTGAAACACTGATTAAACAGTTCTAGATACAATGCTTGCATATATATATAAAGAACAATAGTAATTAGTTTTACTCTTATGCTTACGTACTTCTTTTTCCGTCCGTGACTACTTGTACGCAATCATTCCTGTAATTGGACAACGGGCACTTAAACAAGGCTCCTGAGCGATTTGTGTTTGGCTGCAAATTATTTCCTAAAGGTGCTCCAACCAATAACCTGTAAAGAACAAAGACAAGAGAGGAATCAGTTACTAACAGTCAACAGTACCACAAAATACAGGGACTTTTGACTTTTTGAGATAAGGATCCGGACTTACTTTACTATACGAAACATATTTATATTTTTCTAATTGAATACAGAAATTAAAAAAGAGCCTGGATTATCAGGATTAATCCACTGGCTACATGACAGGTATTTTCAAAAAGAGTGCGCTAGAAAGAAAAGAACAGTTGAAGGGTCGGGGAGGGGGGGAATATCTGGAGTCATTTGGCAGAAGAATGAAAAATAAAGTTTCAAGTCCCATTGAAACACACTGAATTGTTTAAATGTTCTTTTAATGTGAGCAATAATTGTTCTAGATATATTACAACGTATACTGAACGATTGTAGTACACCTTGTTAACTAACAAATGGGACCATTCATTAGTGGGAAATTGACCAAAAATGGAGTTTCATCGTTTTTCCCTCCTTACCCTCAAAATACGTTTATAGAATATCTTCTTGAAGTCGGCGATAAGCTAAGGTAAGCTATCGATCATACCGGGTGATGTAATGCTATTCATCAAGATGCTAATGAAAACTGATCTATACACTATGGGAAGAAATAATGAGTCAAGGCTAAAACAATGTTCACAAAAAAAAAAAAAAAAAAAGTGGCTTCTTCAGACTTTCCTTCCATCTGGTGACACCTGGAATGCAGATAAATAACGAATAGGAAAGAATTCTGAAGAGATCAAAAGAAGATGAGAGAAAAAGGTAGGAAGCAGAAAAGAATGATTCAACAGTAATGTCTCAGCGGAAGAATCAATGGCAAAAGTGAAATGGTACGAGATACAGAGAGAAGTGGACACAGGAGGTCTGGAAAACTGAAAGGGTCTCCAAGATATTCACCTCAGTGTATCAGCAGAGGGGAAAGGAATTCTGAAGAAAACACTGATATAGTGCGGAAACGTAATGAATGGAGTATACTTTCTGTGAGCACATTTTTAGCCTTGACTCAGTGAATGAAAATTGGCGTTGAAGTAAGATCGTTAGCCTACCTTGCTATCGCGTCGATTTAAAGATGCTTGCTTTATACAGGGTGTATCTTAATATGTGTGATACACTTCACCAACGTATTCCTAGGAAAATGTTGTTTATGGGAGTATATAGATTTGTATTACTATTGTGCATATTGGGAGGCAAACATTCACGTTTTCCGGTTGTCAGTGTTGCCAACTTTGTATGAAAGTTATTTTTAAAATGGACGGTACGTCATTTCATTGCATATTTGATATAAATCACAGTGATGATAAACATCGCATTTCAAGCAAAGAGTGTAGTATTGTCAACTATGGTTACGGATAAGGTTAAATATCCCAAGTAACATGTTAATTTGCACAAAATATCTAAAACAATGCATTGCCAGTGACATGTAAAGAGATTAGTTGCTTCATTTCAGTGAGTTTACAGAAACTCGTCTCATTTTCTTTCCCTTATCCTATCCCGGCCCGAGTCATAGAAGTTCATGAATACCTTTTAAAATTTCCATATATCGTGAAAATTACAACCTCAGTTGGCAACATTGGACTTCTTGCTTCAAATGCGATGTTTATCATCAATAAGGAATTCTAACTATGCAATGTTGGCAACTTTTCTACAGGTCTGGCAACAATGGCAACCTGTAAACGTGAAATTGCCTTCCAATATGCACCATACTGATGATACGAATGTACTCCCATAAACAGTATTTTCCATGCATGACTCTGATTCATTGTGAATCAGCGGTAGATTCCATGTTCTAAGTTGGAAACCCTGTATTTTGGAAACTAAACGGAATAGGAGCCATGTTCATATGAACTTATTTTCTTGTTTTGCTATCAGAAATTCGCCGGTGAAGTTTGTCCCACATATTAAGATACACCCTGTATATTTAAAGTTTTTAAATTTAAAAAAAAATCATCCTTAAAAGTGAGCAACGCTACTACTATGTGATTTAGGTTGCCTAACTTTCTGGTGATCGTTAAATTAGTTCAATTTTTTATCATTTCTACGTATTGCCACTATTGGACTGGCTTAGTATGAATATCAATTAAATACAATATTCCAATTGCGTACTGTTGGCAGCACTGAAGACACCACTTTGTATTAGAATTAGAGAACTCTCAAATGGAAAAAATAGATTAAGTCAATAACCACATTAGAGCAAATGTTTGATAAATTCATAACACAAAAACGACACGCAAGCACATCGTATCTCTCACTCCCTTAAATTAACAATGTTATTCAACGCTGGCCGCGAATAGAGAAGGTTGATTCGTGGTTTATTTTCGTCATACCATTTTAGGATGATTAATTATTGTAACATGACAGTTAACAAAAGACAGACAAGGCAAGCCATTTGGTTATTCCTTGTATCTATTCTGTGAACGCCCTTGACTGTTCAGAGGCCGCTCATAAAACTAAACCATGTGTAAAGTAAACTTTTATAAGAGCACTTGAGGGTCCACAGCAAATATCATATATACACACAGACGGAGACACATAGGGCTATTTTACAGGAAGTAAGCTATATTTCCCATCATGCTGAGCAAGATCATTGTTTGCTAGTGTTATCGGACCATCTGGATTGGATTGCTTCAGCTGTGTAAACATGAAATGCTGCTTTCAGAGCAACAGTCGTTTCCTCTACGTACATACAATGAGGTACAAAATACTTATCAACAGTTAATTCCTTTAAAACGTTTAAAAGTGTTCCTCCTTGTAAAATAAGAATCATTTACCCAAACTAAGCTTATGGTTTAATTTGGTTCAACTCGGTACATATTTATACAGCGAACGAAAAAAAAAAAACTGTAAAATTTGATGAAAGGATTTCTTTTTATTTTATTGTTCTTTTTTTTTCGCTCTACAATCACGTTCAAAAATATCATCCTATTCATGTGTATATATCCCGGGACCCGGAATCGCCCAAAACGTCTGGTCAGCGTAGGAGCAATAGACCAACTCCTCCCTTCGTGGACAGACTTCATCCAGTAGTGGATCGAATATATATATAATAAAGAAGTTAGAGTTGCGATTCTGTTAACAATCGCGAAGGTTCTGGTCACTTGATAACATTTTAGCCGTGTAATCATAATTTTTTTATAAAATAAGTTGGCAACAATGACAACTGCAGTGCCTAGGTACGGGAACACCCACCGTACTTTCTATTGTATCGAATAATGGTTATGCCAAATTTGGCGCTGCTAGGTTTCGCTGAATGAAAACAATTTGAACATCTGTTTCTTTTATGTTTGGCAACACTAAACTACTGCACCAATCAAGACTGTTCCGGTGGCTCTGAGATAGTCTAGCCAAGACCTTTCCAACGACACCTCAGCCACGTCTCTACACTTTGTGGTTCATTAGATCTATTTTTCGGCACGGGTTCGCAACACTGACAATGAATGCCTAAGAATGCCGGAACACCCACAAGTATGTTACTATTTTGTCAAATAATGTTTATGCCAAGTTTGGTGTTGTTATGTCTAAATTAACAGAAGCAATTTTAAAATAGAAAATAGGTTGACAACACTGGAAAGTGCGGTGACGTAAACCGCCTTAGTGATTTTCTATTGTGTCGAATAAATGTTTGTGCCAAGTCTAACTGAACGGAAGCACTTTGAACTATTGATTTATTTTGTTTTTAAAAAAAACGGGTTCGTAACCCTGAACTAATGGACCAATCAAGACAAGTCCAGCGGCTCTGATCTCGTCTAGGGCAAACCCTTGCCAACGACACCTCAAACATTTCTCTATACCATGTAGTTCCTGAGATTTTATTTCTGGACACGAACGGATGGACGGCCACCATGAATGAGATTACAAGGTCCATTTTGCTATCAAGGGACGTAAAACAACGTGCCTGTGAATTCTAACAATGCCCACCGAACATAATACAATTACTTGTTCCAAAACATGAAAACATCATTTAAATAGTAAAGTATATAATTAGAAAATACGTACTATTTCCATGTAGCATGCTGATCATCTTGTAAAAAAAAAAAGGTCGTGTGCAACAAGGAATCTACATTCGTATCTGGGAGATATGGATAGAAGTAATTTTTCTTTTCTTTTTCTTTTCACGGAGTAACTTCCGTTTCGAACCAGGTGCATCGTGTATTTCAAGTCACTTCCGTGCCTCAATGATGCCTTTAGAAATTTCTATCCCCCCCTTTTCTTGAGGGTCCCTAAACCACTATTTCCTGGCATAACGGTACAAGACCTGAAAAGTATCCTACCATACTCATTATGTACGTCAACAGAACGTTAAATTTTAAAATTTATTTCTAGAGACACACGCGGAGTGCGTGTATGTTTAATTGAGCGCTTCTCCTTTAGAAAAATAGAACTGACAGACTGCAAGAGGCTATGCCATAAATCGTTGCAAGAAATTACGAAACGCTGGAAACTACATAAACTTATTTAATTACAACGCATTTCTCTTTTTCTTCTTTTTAGAATTGGTACACTAAATAAAAAGTTCACTCCCTTTATATTAAAAAAAAATTACACACCTCAAATTTCTTTGGACTAGTTCCTTCTCGCTTCCAATACTCTTTGAACATTTCTTCTGCTGAATTTATATCAGTACATTCTTAAAATTTCTTATAGATATTTTGGACACACAAAACTATGCAATCATTTCTGTGTACTTTAAATATACAAAGATTTGAACTGGTTACAGTGTTAACAAATTTCGGAGACATTCCCAGAGAAAGAGAACTACCGGAGCTGCCTGGAAACTTCCTAGAACTTGGCTAATAAAAAACAGCTCCCTTGGAGGTTTGGGGGGGGGGGGGGGGGGGAAATACAAGAATTTTTTAGTTACAAGTCCAGTATTTTAGTGACTTGACTAAATCGCCACTGAAGAAATAAATACATCAAAACAGTAGAGAAGGTCAGAAATACATTGTCCGAATCCCGAAAATATAAACAAACTTACTTCTACGGTTTAAGCCATATGTTTTAATAGCTTCAAATTCCCATTTTTAACGTTTTTCAAAATATTTCAAAAATATAAGTTCATAGCGCACTAGAACTTTCAAATTATTATGAAATACAATGGACAGCGATCTGGAAATATTGTCGATTGATCAGTACTGAGACTTCAATTAAATAATGACGTCATAATCTTTGAAAACGTATCACTTATCAATGGACAAGATCTCGAGATCGCTGTCCATTGTATTTCATAGTAATTAGTAAGTTCTAGTGCGCTATGAATTTGCATTTTTGATAGTACTCTTAGTTGTTTTTTTTTTAATATTTTGAAAAATGATAAAAATGGGGTTGGAGCGAGGAGCCCTCTTAATAACCTTTTCTATTTGTCACGTAGGAATGCTAATCCCCATTCATTGAGAATATTTCCAATTTCTTTAAAACACGTGATTAAAATGGCGGAAGCAAACACTTGATCAGAAATGCATGTTTGATTACGATAAGAAACTGTTTTCTCTTTCTGCGCTTGTGCGAATATCACGCTGGAAAGGGAAATAACCTCTAATGGACCACGCCAAAGAAATTTCTCGGTGTCTTTGACCAACACCTTCCAGACACATCAGCAACATTGCAAATACTTGCATATATCTGGAACTTTATGAGATATATTAAACAACTGCCTTAAATTAAGGTTAGTATAAAACAACGATCTCTAACGCTAAATGGCAACACTGCCTCTGAATCTCTTTAATATTGTTCTCCGTTCAATCAATCTGAGTCTAACCAATCTGATGCTCTCGGTTAAACCACATAACTCTTGGAGGAAATTTTTCCGAAATGGAAGTGTGTCTACGGAGAGACTGTAGCTCAGCTGGTACAGCGTTGGCTTCGCATTCGGGAAGTCCTGGGTTCGAAACCACCAGAAGACAATCATCCTGACAGGTTTTCCAGGGTTCTTCTGTCAAGCCAGAGAGATGCCGGGATGGTACCTCAAAGTTAGACCTTGGCCGACTCTTTCTGGCATCCTTTTCTATATCGTGACCTGAGCCATAGATGCCTAAGGACATTAAATTCAAATTAAAACGGAAGTGTCTCTGAGTGTTTCACTCTCAAATGTTCCGACGTTTTTTCATACCCCCTCTCCCTCCCTCTCTCTCTCGTAGACTATATTCCGTTTTAAGTAAAATGTAAGTGGCAGCTGACAATGTACAATAACAGGAAAAGAACACAATATCTGGACGAATGTAGTAATTTGATTACCTGTGGTAGAAGATAAGTAGCTAACACTAACACAGAAGATAACACTAAAGCAGCTGGGGTTCTTTGCTGTTGTAGGCGCAAATGTTTGGTTAGGCTGAGTCAACAAGGAAAGGATATATTTTTACCAATTCTTGAAGAGTAAGGTTTCATGATTGGTCGCTGAAAATGATGTGCCGGCAGTGGTCGAGTGCTCCGAGACACTACGTCCCAAGATCGAATCCAATTAGATAAAGACAGGTTAAAATAAAGTAATTTATTATTCACATGTCCAATCAATACAATTATGCAAAATTTATTAAGTTCATTTATTATGACCGCAATAACGATGTGTTCATATAAATTTTGTACATTTTTCCTGCGACCCGAAAAGAAGCAGTAATTCAGTGTATACTGATCTGTCGAGACGCTTATCAGAAGATTATATTTTTTTCTACCAAGCACGGGTATTCCAGAATTCCGGAAATGAAATCTGAGTTCCGGAATGGGAATGTCATTTTCTGTGATTCGAGAATGTCGGAATTACGAAACATGCCAGACACTAAAATTGACTTCGGACTTCCAAATACAGTGAAGTCTTTGTAGTCCGACACGGAGTTCTATAATCTGACGAGGCCCGGTCCCATACGTGTCGGAATACAGAGGCTCTACTGTACCTCTACTACAGAGCAAGAATATCTTCGTATA